>JABAYD010001765.1:0-12888 GCA_014822095.1 Diplotaxis tenuifolia
AATGTTAGTCAAACTTGCACAAATCAAGTTCCTTGCTCGTGTATCCTTTTCTTTGGATAACGGATCCTTCTTAGCTTCAACCTCAGACTTAGAGCTTGACTCATTTTCTTCCTTAGTACTCTTGATAACTTCTTCATTTAGAACGTTACCGAGACCTTGTAACTCAAGTTGCATAAGCATCTTGAACTTCCACATTCCAAAATCTCCGGAACCATAAAACTTCTCCATCTCGAACTTCATGTGAGTAGAATTCATCTTGACACCAACACCTGATATCAACAATCACAGAATCACACAGCCAGCAACTAGAACACCACAGATCAGATCCAGAATCTCAGAGCCGAAGAACCTGGCTCTGATACCACTTGTTACGAACCGAGATTCACTTTTTGAGCAATTCAATTAGGTTCTCTAGCTAGTCCGATTAGATATGAATTCGTTCTTTGCGGGTACTATAAGAACTTATACAAGACATATACCGGAGAAGATTACTGCAGCGATTACGATGAAGATGACTCACTATCAGCTTCTGAATCCTCCGAAGACAAGGATCCGCAACCGTGAACGGGAGAAAGAACGACGATCTCAAGAGCTACGATCACTCCAGGATCTCTCTATCTCGACGACAGCTTTCTCCTTCCTCTGCAAAATAATCTCTCCCTTTTGTCTCTCTCTGTATTTTTCTGAGCTCTGCTCTACTCTGATTCGCTTCTCTTCCTTATGAAGAAGACGATGATGTAACGGACTGTGGGACCCGTATGTAACAACCACAAAACGTAGCGTTTCAATTAATCTGATTTTGTCTGATGATTTGGGTCGACGAGAGTAAGGCCCAAACACAATTGTCCATTAAGAACCCAAATGAAGTCGACGTCGTTTAGACTCAACACGACAACACTTCACACCAACTCTACCAATCTTCTCCAATACCGTAAAGGGTCGATTGTATTTCATTGCTAACTTCTAGCAAAATGCATTAGTCAAAGATGATTGATGAAACGGTCTTAGTTTGAGAAACACACTTGAACCCACTTCAAATTCTATATCTCTTCTCTTCTTATCGGTATTAATTTTCATACTGGCTTGAGCTTTCAACAAATGGTCTTTGGCATCTTTCAAAATCGCATCATGAGCCAACAACATATCATCCAACTCATTATTGGTTGTAGATCCATCCTCATTCCACAAAAATCTTTGTGCATCACGTCCATACAAAAATTTGAACGGTCTAGTGATTAGGCACTCAATCCAGTGACTGGACCACCAACTCAGAAGATCAACCATACAAGCTACAAGGGAGCCAGCAGCGACATAGGTTCTTTCAAAGAAGAATAACTAAGAAACCATGAGGAATTTAATCGTGAAACCACTTTCTCTAGATTCTCAACTCAACCGGAGCACATGGAAAATTTGCTTCATACCAAAAGGAATAATGGTTTAGAAGATATACCATTTACAAATCAGGCTACCTACACTGCATCCGAGCTGGTTCTATTTAAGGAAAGTAATTCTTTTCTTAAGGAGTGTGCAACTCAAACTCACGTGTGGAAGCCAGGATATCATTACTTACATCTAAGAAAACTTGGAGAGTTGTTACCATGCACTAAACATCACCTGGATCTGTCAGATTCTTCACCATCTCAACTTTCCATTTTTGGAGCCGATTTGCTTTAGTTCCCAACAACTCTATTCGTTCAGTCTTCAAATCATTTGGAGATTCTCTCCAGCAGCCAGAAGCTCCCAATGGCTCCAATAATCTTCCCAAATTTGTCAAGATACAAGAAATTCATCACATTTTCCATTTTGGCCGAAAATTCCCTCATTTAAGCCTAGCAGCTAGTTTTTGATATTTTCATTATGTTTCCATTTTGTTTTGCTTTCTAAGTCTTTGTACCGAGCATTATATAAGCTTATTATATCCCTCAATGTAAGGCACGGATATTTTACTCAAGAAATAATAAACTTCTTAATTTCATTTCTCCAAAGTCTTTGTGTTTTTGTGTGAATTTGGTCATTTAGTCTTGTGTGGTATCACTAGACTCTTTGATTGGCGATTGATGCTGCTTGTGGATTCGAGTGTTTTAATTCGTGGTTGGTTGCGGAATAAGCCAACAAACCGTTCTATCTAGTATCATCATCAAATCTTGCATCCAGCCGGTTTTATAGTCGATTAGATCGATTAGAAGAACCAACCCTCTAGTTTGATTGATCATCACTTTGATCGAAGGCCGTAATCCTTTGAAAGATTAGGACTACATCATTTAGTATTGAGATATGTGTAATATGAATAATTATAACAAAATTTAGCCCAATCCAAGAGCTTATGCAATTGCTTCGGATGAGATGATGTGAAGCAACGAAGATAAGACTCCAAACAACGGTTGACCATTTCAGGTTTGCCATCACTTTGTGGGTGATACGCTGTGCTGAACTTCAAACTTGTTCCAGCCAGTTTAAAAAACTCACGCCAAAACTTACTCAAGGATACCCAATCTCTATCAGATATTATAGATGTTGGCTACCCATGTAAGCGCACTATCTCTCTGATAAACTTCTCAGCCACTGTAGTGGCAGTATAAGGATGTCTCAAGCCCAAGAAATGTGCATACTTACTGAAGCGATCTCGACAACCAATATAACAACCATTCCTTCGGATTTTCTTAGACCCTCTATAAAATCCATATTCATCTCATACCATACTTGTGTTGGCACCAGAATCGGCTGTAGCAATCCTGCAGGACTCAAAGTTGAATACTTGTGAGTTTGACAAGTAGTACACTATGCTACATATTTCCTCACATCATTCTTCATTCTTGGCAAGTAAAACACTTGTTGAATCCTCTTGATAGTCTTTAGGATACCTGCATGACCTCCCACAACTCTGTCATAGTATTCCTTCAAGATAGATTCAATAAACGATTCTTATACTGTAACCTACCACCCACTACCGAATAACCCTTCTTAATGTTGTCTCCCAACATTACTTCTCTCATTAGCTTCTGAATGTCCTCATCACTGTCAATCTCATCTAAAATACTCTGCATTTGAAGATTTGAGGAAACTGTCAAAGCAAACAAATCCCTTTTGAATCCATTTGCCGATCAATCATAACCTTGGAAAGACCATCTGCCACTTTTTTCTCCACCCCGGCTATGTATATTATCTAAAAATTGTAGCTCAGTAATTTTGTTAAACACTTCTGATAATCCGTTGATATGTCTCTTTGTTCTAACAGAAATTTCAAACTCTTCTGATTTGTTTGAACCACAAACTTCTTGCCCATCAGGTAATGCTTCCAACACTGAACTGCCATTACTATTGCCATCAGTTCTCTTTTGTTGATCTGTTTAACCTGTTCCTTGTCCGTTAATCCTTTCCTAGAGTATGCAATTGGTTTCTGTTTTTGCATTAACACTGCTCCTAATCCATAACCAGATGCGTCAACCTCCACTATAAATTGTTCTTCAAAGTTGGGTAGTGATAGTGCTAGAGCTGAAATTATTGCGTATTTCAGTTTCTTAAAGGTTTCCTGAGCTAAAACCCGACCATTCAAAGTTATATGTCTTCAGTAAATATGTCAGTGGCCTCGCTATAGCCCCATATACTTTGACAAAAAAAAATTAATACCCCGTTAAACCCTGGAGACTTCGAAGTTCTTTCACTGATCTTGGTGCATACCAGTTCGTCGTTGCCTCTGTCCTTTTATGATCCGTAGATACCACTTCTGTTGAGATAATATGATGCAGATATTCTACTTTCGCCTGACCAAATAAACACTTTTTCCGGTTTGCATAGAGTTGATGTTGTCCTAACACTTGTATTACCATTGTGAGGTGAGTAATGTGCTTTGCGACCGCGTTGCTATAGAAAAGAATGTTTTAAAATAGCACTAAGACGAACTTCTGAAGGAATGTTTGAAAAATAGCATTCGTATGGGCTTGAAACGTTGTTGGAGTGTTGTTAACCCAAACGGCATAACTACAAATTCATATTGTCCTTTCTGTGTTCTGAAAGGTTGTTTTCTCGATATCCTTCTCCATCATTCGTATTTGGTGATAACCTGATCGTAAGTCAAGTTTCGAGAAAACCGTAGCTCCATCTAACTAATCCAACAGTTGGTTAATAACCAGAATCGAAAATTTATCTGGTATTGTAGCTCTATTTACTCCTCTGTAATCCACAAAATCTCTACGCACAATCTTTCTTTTTCACCAACAAAAGACTGGACAAGAATAAGGACTCTTGCTGACTCGTATAATACATGCGTCAAAGATTTGAGCTACCATTTACTCAATCATTGTCATATGAACATGTGGGTAATGATAAGGTCTTGCTGATATTGGTTTTGTGCCTTCCCATAATTGTATCTTAGGTTCATCTCCTCTCACTGGTGGTAAGCTTGTTGGTTCTGCAAACACTCCTTTAAACTGATCCAACCCCATAGTCATTGTTGGTAAAGCTTATTTAGTGTCTTTCTGTTCGTGATCACCTTTTGGTGTAACCCGTCGAGAACCAATGTTTAATGATAACTCTTGATTAGCCAAATCCACCTCACACTTCCCCAATGGACATAACCACTGAATCCTCAATATGATATCCACACTTCCTGGTTCCAGCCCAATAAAATCTTTTGTAATCTTCATCGACTGAAGCTGCAAAGAAACTCCCTTACAAATACCCTCTCCCTTGATTGAAATTCTTGTGCCCACTAATAGTGTATACTTCTGACAGTTGCTGACTTGTAAATGAGCTATGCTCACTAGTACTGGTGACACAAAGTTATGTGTACCACCACTGTCTATGAGTACCACAACACTTGTTTTACCCATGCGGCCCCTGATCTTAAGCGATAACTCCATCACTTATGTACATTCTTCTCCTTCGAAAGCTTCATGAAATTCTTCTTCCACCAAATCTATCTCACAGCCTTGTGTCACTACCATGACTTGAAGATTTTTGTTTCGACAATTGTGAGTCTTGGACCACCTCTCAGGACACTTATAGCACAAGCCGTTCCGTTTCTTGAATTCATACGTTGCATCAGAGAGATTCACCTGGCCATTTTTATCTGCTCTCTTGGCCAGTTGTTTTTCCACCGGTTTCTGACACCTACATCTGCTTGAGTTTGTCTTGGTTTCCAAGTAGATGATGTTGGAGTATAACGAGGATTTGAAGAACTTAATTGTTTGCTCATTCTCTGCTCTTGGTTTTTCATCAATACAAACAGTCTACAAAACTCATTATCCTCCATTGTTCATCACCACCTCATTGTGATCAGAAAGGGTCTGAGGTTCTTTCATTTTAATCACCTCCTTCGGTTCTTGTTTAAGACAGTTGAAGAAAATGTCTATCAGATTTTCTTCTGCTACTCTGACGTGAGATATGAACTCCAAAAATTCTCTCACATACTCTGCGGCCAAACCAATTTCACTACAAGAAAATTCTCATATTTCGACACAATTTTTAGTTACAGTAAAATTATTTCGTAACAATAGTGTTATTGTAACGTGTGGAAACCAAAATTCACACCGTCAATTTTTGTAAAATAAGAAAACTTTAGGAAAATCCTAATTTTCCAGAGATCTCAGATCTTTGCGAGAGCTAACGACAAGTAACCAAATAAATGCGAAAATATGAAAAAAATGATAAAACAAATTTATAAAGAAAGTAAATCTTATTTTGAATCCACATAAGAGCGTTGCGATTATTACAAGGATTACAAAGCTTTGCCCGCAAGAGCTGTCAGCGAGTTATCTAGATTTAGCAATGGAAAAATTTATACCTAGTCAAGTCGCAGCTTGATAACAAAAGACGAAAAGGATACGAAAAAGGGTTTTGATTGATTTCGGACTGAACCTTATGAAAGGCTGCCTGCATACCCCTTTCGAGGATCAAGCCAAACGTAGTTCAATTGCTAGAGCTGGACAAGAGATCGAACTGCCTAGACGAGTTCGTCTAGTAATTGAGTTACAATCATAGAAACCGAAATTGTCGAGAATAAAGCCTAAGTTTTTAAGTGCAGAGAGTTCTAAGTCTAGAAACGTTGTAAGAATCTTGAAAAATCGTCTCTTCTCCTTAGCCTCGACCTTGTCTTATATACTCCTCTTCTAGGCAGTTTGCTCTTTCCCTTTCTGCCCTAATTCGCGTCTATCGGAAATCTTCCATTTATCTCGATCTCCCATATTTATCTTCAGAAAACTTCTATTTATCTTCAAACATGACATTTATCTTCAAACTTGACATTTATCTTCAAACATGACATTTATCTTCAAACTTGACATTTATTTTCAAACTTGACATTTATCTTTAAACTTGACATTTATCTCTTCGTGCAAGCAATAGATAAACTGTCACTGAATTATCGGGCTGGATTTCGTCCAAAGTCGTAAGTGGGCTTTTATTGCGATTTAGAACCTTTCGAGCCGTTTTGCGATTTTCACCGTTTTTACGAGTTTAGATGAGATCGTTCCGTAACACGATGGCATTCTCGGATAACTTTTCGAGTCTGTCGTATAGCTTGATAACCGTTGGTGTTTTGTTCAACCGTTACCGTTTTATACGACTTACTCGAATTCTTTCAAGAAGACAAGTTTTATCGGTCTTTATCGTAAAGTTCTGCGATAATACGGATCGGGACGGGACGGTATGGGAGATGTTTCGATCGAGGTTTGGAGCAATATAGAGCCGAAAGCCGTAGGCATTGTGTCCGGGTCGTGATTTTGCTAAGTCGGTGTTGTAACGGACGGTTTGGCCAGCTCGCCGATTGGCGAGCTGGCTTGATCCTGGCCAGCTCGCCGACCGGCGATCTGGCTTGATGTCGGCCAGCTCGCCGATCGGCGAGCTAGCTTGTCCTTGGCCAGCTTGCCGATCGAAGAGCTGGATGTGTGCTCCAGCTCGCCGATCGGCGAGCTGGCTTGTCCTTGGCCGGTCGGCGAGCTGGCCGGACCGGGTCGTTTCGGCCGTTCCGGCGAGCGGGTCGGGTCAGTTCGTCTAGGCCGGTTCGTCTCCGCCGGTCTGGCGAGCGGGTTGTGCCGGTTCGGTGAGCTGGATGGTTCCTTTGCTTCGGCGTTCTCCTGATGATTTGTAGTCGCGATTGTTAGGTTTGTGAAGTTTATATGTTTGGAAAGTCCTTAGACTTTTCTCCGATTTATTTCTGCGACTACTTTGAACTTTGCAGAGAGTTTTGGTCATTGATTCCGTCGTAACCGATTTTGACCAAAACATGTATTCTTTTTCCGGAACTTTTAGCCATTGATTCCATCGTGACCGATTTTAACACCAACATAACGTTTTTGTGATGATTTGAAAACAGTGACAATATGGTCGTCACAAAATCATTTTTGTAACAAAAATGTCACAACGTTTGCGACTGATTTATGTAGTTGACCATACAGTCACAAGTAGAAACGTTATAGAAATGTAAGAAATCGGTAACATTTACCAACGGAAAAATAAAGTATCAAAATTGTATTATAATGACTCTCATAATGTCTCAATTCCGTCACTTGCTACGACAGAATTTCAGTCTCACACTATCACAAATAAATACTATTTGTAGTAGTAAATTTATCGCTAAAATCTCATAAATCACTTTTAATTTGTTACTGCATTGTCTTCTCAAATTATAACAGGTTCAGTAAAAAACTGCTTTTTGACAAAGGATTCACTAAAATATTATGACAATAGTTTATCATTTATCAATTAACTGTTACTATCGTATATTTTGTTCGTTATGTTACGTTTGTATATACTCATTATTATTACTAGGGGTTGAGCCCCGCGCAAGCGCGAGGTTGATTACATTGGCGAAACATTGTATTGTTTTGTCACGTTGCCTATAGCTATATGTGAATGAAAGATTTGAAGTTATACAACTTGATCACGTTGATATAAGAATAACCATGGGTTTCATATGCAGAAGTGTTTATATATCTTATCTTTATAACAATTTAATTGTTCATTGACATTATTAGTGGGTTCCTTGTTCAAAGGTGAAAAAACTTAGGTAGTTATTAGTATACAACTTAAATAGTTTATGGGAAAGGATAAAAATTATGATTTTAATTGTATTTTTATTATGATTTTTATTGTATCTATTTTACCGTTAGCAAAAAAAATTCTCCCCTTCTCCAACCACAAATTAATCTACGAAATATGGAATTGTAATAAACGGTTTTCATAAATATTGTATTAAATTAATTATATTACGCAAAGAAAGCCACATAACCAAATATATGCGATTACACCTAAATCAATTTAGATCAATTTCATTGACAGATTTTATAAGTATTTATAACAAACGACGTGGTGAACAATTGAACAAATAATTACAGTAGACAGTGTACAAATTTAATATTGATCATTACTTATTAAAACTGAATTTTGCATCTCCTACTTTATTTGAAGACCAAATAAACTGTTTAATCCGAATAAATCATTATGGTTTTAAAAATATTTGTTACTGATTAACTTTCAGAATATTTTATATTTTTATTATGAATTAATCATTGGATGTGGCTCTTAATCATTTTTTTAATTTCCTTGAATTTCATGACCAAGGGGTTTTTAGCTGTTTGTTTACTGTAAGTTCCCCTGTAAATTACCAAGGAATTCCTGTAGTTTATGAAGTTGTTATTGAAACTATGCAGTAGGTTTGGGTAGAATTGTATATTATGTGTGTTTGTGCGTTTTTTTTTTTGGTAAACTGTAGGGTTGCTTTGTGTGGCTATAACTGCAGGTTACGTTGGGGTGAGTTTATGAATTCGTTATTTTAGTGTTCAAATAGCTTATCCCAAAGGTATGATTATATCTTTGTTGTTTCTCTGATTTTTTTTTTATTTTCTGTTAGTGGCTTTATGTGTTATGGTTGGTTTATAAAATTATAAATACATGATGCAAAACTTACATAAAATACAATCAATTTACTAAATAAAAATATTGCAAAACATACATAAAATATAATAATTATACTAAAAATTCTATAAATATGTGTATATAACGATCAAATCAAATATTCATCCCTAAATTATCAGTATTTGTGATTTACTTTGTTTTTATTAGTATTACACTAGATTTTGACCCGCACAACCGTGCGGGTAATTGTTTCACTTTTAAAAATGTAAATACTTTTACATCATTACTGATATATATTATTAATGTTAATAATATATTTGAATATTTATATTATTAATTCAAATATTTTTTTTGTTACATACTAATTCTTAATTAATTATTTCAAACCGTGTGTATTTATAATTTTTCTTATTATATTGTCCTATTGAATTTGAGATTGATTATTAATCCAATAAATATATGTGTTAATAACATATTTGAATATTATTTATATTTAACTTATAATAAATTCTCATCTTTGCTTCTAATTGTGGGATTACCTTATGGTTATTTTATGTTTATTTAGATAACATATTCTTGTATATATAAAGTTTAAGATATGTTAATTGTTTTATACATATATTATATAGTTTTACTAATATTAATCAGTTCTGCCGAATATTTATATATTTGAGCATACACGTTTTATATTTATCAAATAAACTATATTAACTTATCAATTTGAAATAATTGTATCATATTTTAGTTCCATGGAATGTTTTATTTTAATGTAATATATCATGAATATTTATTTTTATAAATAATAACTAAATATATATATATATATAATAGTATTTCAATAGAAATCACGAAAATAATTATATGTATATATTTTTTTAAATTAAAATCTTGTTATAATCTTTTTCAATAGATTTGCTAAGATTTTTATTTTAATATGTATATACATATATATAAAAGATATCAAAAGATATTATAACTAAGGTAGTTATAATATTTTATATAATTAGTTTTAAGAAAATTTATTTCATACAAAATTTAAAGAATGATCTAACTTAAAAATTACACATGAAATGAGTTGTGAATTCTGTTTTAATATATAAGATATGGTATTTGGTTTTATTTATGGTACCGATTACTTCGATTTTTTGTTCGAATTGAAACAGAATCAAATTAAACTTTATTTAATTTATATTTTATATATAACACTCTCTTGATTATTTAAAGTTATAAATTAAAACTTACACCAGAAAGAAATAATTTACAGCAAGTGAGAGAGACAACTAAAGTTCAAAGTAGAGGAAACATGTGAAAATAGACAATTGAATGAAACGAAAGCTAAGTGGGATGGATGGGTAGATAGTCTTGTGATACTCACTCACGGGGGCTTTTGCGTTTTTTCCACAAGTACCAGAAGCGGAGGAGATAGTAGAGCCTAGGCGGAGCTCGTCAAAGGTAGCGGGGAGAACGACTAATTGAGCAACAGTAGCATTGAAGGCTTGACATCTTCGAAGGTTGGTTGAATGCTGCGACAATTCAATTTAGGAATGATTTAATAAGAGATACATGCCTCAAGGTTTGTCTAAGGAACTATATATTGTGAGGCCAGGCTCTGTGATGATTAAAGAAGAACGGATTTTTCATAAACATGAAAGGCATCAACTGTATTCACAACCCAGACAAGAAAACTTACACTTGTCACATAAGCTTTGGAAACAACATTTGCTTGTCAAAGCAGCATCTCTCATCACTTCTTTGCATAAGGGGTATTTTAGTGCAGGAAGAAGTTCCCCCAACAGAGCGCATTGCTGACAGCAATCCTTCCATTTGCTTCTCAAACGCATCCCTGAATTTTGTAAAATTGATACAAACATTCAGACTGATATGACAACATCTCAAAGTTTATTTAGATGATAACATACTCATTTGGTTTCAAAACTGCAACTTCACCACTTGCCACCAGCATAGTTAGGATCACCACTTGTGGGGCAGTGCTGAATATAATGTCTTGAGTACTAAAAAACTGACGCGATTAGGACAAAGGTTTTTTGCCGAGGTAATAACCATAAACACTTGAGATACTAATAGAACCCTGATCAACAAAAATAACAAAATATTCCACAAATATGACATACCAGAAAGTTTGCAACGATGACATATATAGCCCGGTGGTGGCGTTTTTTCTTTCCATTCATGCTCTCAACAAAAATAAACTCAGTCTTAGTATCTTACATTTCTTGTGTGTCACATGAAAGAATGTCAAGCAAATTATAGCCACGATTTATATCACATGAATGTACGTGCTCATCAGATAAAGAGTACTACTTACTGCTGCGAGTCTAATGCTGGAGTGTATATTAACGCCTTAAGTTTGTTTTTCTTCATCTATTTTCTCATCAGTTGGTGCAAGGACAAGACATGGGTTACTGTTCTGGACTGTTGCGGCAGCAGAATAAAATCACTCCCAAAATCGTCAAACTCATCTTCAGCCTAAAAACAAAAGTTAAGGAGTAACTTAATATTTTGACAATCGAACTCAATACAAAAGAAGTTGCAGTAAACATCTCACTAAAGATGCATTAGCATCAAATAGATTGCTCATATCAGTCTGACCATGTTCCACACCAATTAAAGGAAAAAAGAGATTCACAAATTGAAGAAGTCAGCTTAAACGAAATAGAATAACATTTCTTGTGTTTTTACTATTTAGTGGTTAAAGTGAATGGCAAACCTTGAGGATGTATCTTAGACGTCTGTTTCGTCCGCTCAAATTCATGATAGATCTTTGAGATGTCGTGATCTTCTGTAGAAAACAAAACAATTTAATTTAACTGGGCGATAGACACAGAAGGAAAATGTGATGAGAGAGCATTTAGAAGAACTCGCCAGTTGGGTTTAATGGCAGGAACATAATAACCATCTCTTCAATGAACCAAAGGAATCGATCAAAAGCTATAGATTATGATAACTACTAAAATCACAGAAGTAAGTTTTAAAACTAACATTAACGTGAGAAAGAACGTTGATTGGATAAGCCAAATCATAAGTGCACAATGAATTAGAGTCAATTTATTCAACTCCTAAATACTTCGACTGTGTTGTTCAAAAAAAAAACAACTACAGACTCACTTTCAATCTAATACTTTGACTAATCTATGAAGAGTCCGAGTCTACAATAGACCAAATGGTGAAAAAGGAGTCTAGCACAACCAAAAGGAGTCTAGCATGGACCAAGGGCAAGCAAATTACCATTTTGCCATTAATGAGGGTGATTTGTAAACCACTAGATCAAATGAAAGATACAATCTTGGCCATCCATTTTCTCTTCTCTCTTTCTTCTCTTCTCTCGTGACTCGCGGATCCCCCTTTCTCCTTCTTCTTCATTGTCTTCACCCACCATCAACCACCTTCTCCAAACGAAATTCACTTCCATCACCAACCAAAGTTTCTCTTCTTCAAGTTTTCATCCACATAAATTTAGTTATGTGTCTTAGGGTTCTTCTACCGCTTTGAAACAACAAATGTGCTTCGTCTTTAGTCTTGAAATCGTTTGGTAAGTGTGGACTCTCTCCCTCTCCTTCTCTCGCACTCTTCTCTGCATCTCTTCTTTTTTACTTGTTTTCTGTTTCGATTTAGTCCCATAATATGTATGTTACCTTTATGAGTCAAGTTTGAAGGTTTATGATAACGCTTTTACAGTATGAATGATGATATTATAGATTAAATCGTTTTTGACACTGGTATAACTAGTACAACTTTCAAATAGAAAGTCATTAGGAAACGGTTACACTGGTACAACTGACGTTGAGTAACACCTGTACAACTGACATGTCTAGTTTTGGTTCTACGAGACGTATAACTAGTAAACCTGGTACAACTATCTAAAAGTAACACTGGTACAACTGAGAGAACTAGTATTAGTGATATTGGGTATACGAAACGTAAAACTAGTAAACCTAGTATAACTATAAGTAACATTGAATAAGAGTATGGGTAAAACTTGTATAACTCTTAGTAGTCATTTGACAAGTCAACTTA
>JABAYD010001769.1:0-12109 GCA_014822095.1 Diplotaxis tenuifolia
AGATATTTGAAAATCTGTCAAACCAAAGAAAATAATGAATCAAGAGATGACTATGATGTTAATCAATCAAAATATATCTCTCAAACACACAAACCTTTTGGTCTTCCTCTGTCAGAAGCTCACCAAGAGCAGGGTGGCTCAAGAACTGCCAAAAGACAGCACATGTCCAAATTCAAATCAGAGACAAAACAAAACTCTGCAATGAAAAACAGAACAGAGAACCATCCTTACAGCAGTGAGCCAGAAATCAGGGATGGCTTTGATGATATCGCCACGCTTGTCATAAACAGGCTTCCTTATGCCGTTGTACTTCTGCTCCACTTCCAACACTTCATCGCTAGCCTTCTCGTTTATCTAATCAAACACCAAAGGATAACAAAACAGGATTAAACAGAGTTTAAGTTCCACAAGAGATCAACTTTGAACTTAAAAACACAAAGACATTGGCTTTGGATCATATTAAACCGAATCGAGAGAAGAGAAATCCAATTCAGACACAACAACACACATAAAGACACTGACTTTGAATCATATTAAACCTAATCGAGACCAGGGCAATCCAATTCAGACAAAAAGAGTGATTCTTTTTTTTCACAAATTGTACCTTCTCGAGGTCGTCTTGAATGGCTTGAAGCTTTTCAATGGAAAGGAGAAGCTCTCCATCGATTTGCTCGACGTTCTCTTCATCAGTCTTCGCCTTCTTGCTCTTGTCCGCCACCATTCTCCCTTTTACTCGCGAGCAAAACCCTAATTTGCAACTCCACAAAGGTTTCTTCCTCTCTCTCTCTCAGCTTTTAGTTCCGTCACAAGAGCAACTGCTAAAACCCTAAATCTCGTTGATCTATAAAAGCGTGGAGTTAGTTAGGGTTTTGGGGAGGTTTTGTTTGACCAATAAGATGACGCCATGTTATTAGGCAGGCTTTTAAGGGTATTTTTGTCAATTCAAAAGCCTGGGTAGTTTAGAGATTTCATTTAACTACTTTATAAACTCTATATAAATGTTTATGATTTCGTTGGTTTTATTAAATCTAAACATCATTGATTAACAAAAAATATGTTGTGTGTTAAGCTTTTAAAAAAAAAAAAAAAGATTAAAGAAGAAAACTTGTGTTGACAACAAAAAACCATGTATATTTATGTCCAATAAAAGTTAGGTGATAAATCAAGCATTAATACAGAATTATGATGACCCTATCCACAGATTTGGAATAGGTTATGTAAGGCTTAAACTAATATTAATATTGTCACAAAAATAATTTACCAATCATTAACCTTCATTTGTAAACTATGTGAGTTGCAGCAGCAACTTGTTAATATTTTATATCCATGGGCTTAGAAAGGGCTTTTTAAGGAGCCTTGTGGGCTAGTGAAATGTACACTTCTCATAGAAATAAACATGGGCCAGTAGATCGCAAATGAAGAATGTACCTTCATTGTAATTGTTCTCTTTTTGGTATAGGAACTAATTATTCTAACCAATCCACTTTCATATATTTATGTCAAAGGATCACATTTTAGAGAAAGAGGTATCGCGTTATTCGTATTCGACGTTGGATTTATTGGAGTTGTTTGGCTCTAGTTGGGAATTAATGTGCACATATTAAAAAATAATAATAACAGGTATACTTCTTTTTCTTATTAAATATTGAATGGAATTGGGTAAGGTGGTCACAAAGTACTTAATATTGTTGAAAACATTCTTCATAGCTTGTGGTACCACAATACTTTATTTTTATATATAGAACAGATTAACATATACATTTCGAGTAATTAAATTGGTCCCATTTTGAGAACATTCCCTTCACATTTACAACTAACCAACCCTAAGTTTGTAATTGTATGGCTACAAGCCTACAAACAACATATCCAATGTCAATGCCAAATGTATAATCTGATCTAGTACTTCGCTGTCTCGATGTCAAGTTACCATCGTTTCTTATTGGTTATTATCCACATGCATAATTTGTGGGATCAAGACTCACGAAAGAGATTTAATCACGACGTTTTTATTATATAACCCGTTCCAATTAATGCGTATAGCATGGATGTGATACAGTATAACATATGGTATAGAAATGATAATCCTTATATCTTAATGTCATCTCTTAACCCTACAGTTAGATACGTTATAAAAGAAGAAACATACCGTTGAGAACTTAAATCTTAGTTCCAAATAATATAGTAAAATATAATTTTTCGAAAACTCAGGTTTTTAAATAGATTTTGCCCATTGAATTACACTTTCTTAGTTAAAACCAGTATAGTATATAGGGTTTCATTTCATAATATAAACCAACAAGAGAGCAAGCCATCAAAATCCATTAACATGCACACCTTCAAATTAATATTACAAAACATTTGAAAATAGCTATAATATATAAAAAACACGCAACCATTGTTTCTTAAAGAAAGCTCAAGTCTTGAATCCTAATCTCAGTTTTAAACTTCTTATGCTGAGACATCTCGTGATGACCAACCATAGCAGCTTCTTTATAATTTCTAGTACTATCAACAACCGAGACAGCTTTGTGACTCTTACAACCCGATAAAAACCCACCCGACCGGACTTTCTCAGCAATAACCGGTTTGGTTTTAACCACCGAACCACTTCTTGTGCCCTTCCTCATCATATCGAAATCCGAAATCACCGATTGTTCTGCCATGCTTCCCGTTACCACACTCCATCCAATACTAGCCTCACTCGGCTCATATACACTGCTCGTTATGTTCTCAATCTCGAACAAATCAGAACTAGCTTCACTTGCTGTCTCCTCCTCTTGTGTCTTGCTGCTCATTGAAGAGTTATTACCATTGTTGTGAACGTTGTTTTTATGGTTTGGTATCGCGTCCCATGTAAGCATAGAGAGCTTTCTCTCGAGGTTCATGGCGATATCTGACCTTTGGATAGGTATGGGTCTTGCTTTGTCCATGTGCTTTCTTGCATCGTAAGCAACGTAATCTCTATCATAATTTCTACCTCTCTCAGCTATCTTTCTGTCTGTATTGACGGTTTTAACCCCGGAGCATGGACCGTAGCATCTAAACCCACCAAAAGAGACGCTTACATCGTTTGTTTTACGTTGCTTATTGTCATTGTTGTTGTTAAGCCTCATGAGAAAGGTTTGACTGTTGTAACTTGACTCGGATCTTACACTTGGAGTTCCATGTCGGCTTGTTTTTGACCTAGATGACGTAGTTTTGGTCAACTGAGTATGAGGATGAGGATGATACTCTTTGTTTTCCTTCTCGTGTTGCTTAGTGATATCCACCGTGGAGTCAACATGATCTAGTTTCATGCTGAAGTACTTTTCTGCACCGAATACTCCAATCTCGGAGTCAACATCAGCAACAGAAGCTTTGATTATGGGCTTGTTTGTGTTCTTTGAAGAAGGATGCTCTTGGATTGAGGAGAGGACAAGTAGTTGTGGTTTATGAGTTGAGATTTGGTGAAAATGAGCACTCTTCTTTTCAGCATCCATCTCTAATTTGTGTGTGTATATGTGTTCTTTAGTTAGTGACTACTTTATGAAGTGGTAAAATACAAAAGATCAAACAAAAAAAAGATTTAAAGGGAAATGACAAGAAGAAGAAATCTATGGAATTGATGGGAGATTTTGGAGAGAGCAAAAGCTTTGAGTGATGGATGTGTTCATGAAGAGGCATCTCCGCTATTATATAGAGAAAACCATAATCTTATTGGAGGAAATGGTTCCAACTCATAGTTAGTAGTTAGACAGTTTGCAACACACAAATTTAATTATGGCCTTTTCAAGTTTTGTCATATAAAATAAGTACATATTTTCATAAAGTTGTGAGTGCATTAGAACGTTAGAGTTTGAAAACAAAAAGGTATTTTACATGGGGGTTTTAAAATATGATTTAAAGAGTTATCGTATAAAAAGAGTATTTTCGCTTGATAAAAGTAGGAGCTATTCACTTTTAAGTTTAATTAAATATTTTTGGATCATTCATTTTATGACTTTTAATTTAGAGGTTTGAAGCTGGTTTTGGAATAGTATTTTAGTTTAGAAGCTATATAAAATGAGACTGGTATTAGATATACATTAACCATTGAACTAAAAATGACAACATTTTTAGTAGAACTTAACAAATGAGAAAGACCATTATAGTAAATTCATTGAAATCATCAAAGAGAGAAACGTTTAACCAATCTAGAAGTGGGAGATTGCCTTTTTAGTAGATTGATTATTCAAAAGTTTATTAATACCAATTAGGCAATTACACGTAAATAATGAAACAATCAAGAGAATACAATGTTTTCTAGCATCTATACATCAATGAGAGACTACGCAAATCTCTCAACAGTAGTAGTTAACTATCTAATGACATTTACTTTGATAAATTGAACTTGTATATTAAAAATGTGTTATTTAAGTTTTTTTTAATTAGAGTAAATCTTCTTTTGTAAGAGACCATCCCTCACTTCTCTTTTTCTTTTTGTATTTTTCGATTTTTATGAGTGAGTAACTCTATAAAGATTCCCACTGAGAATAGCCTCAAACGTTTAGATAAAAGCCAAATGAGCATTATGAGTTAGACATATCAACTTTGTTCAGTTTCTTCTTCCATAACGAGGAATGATTCGAATTATCACAATCGCCAAATAGTTCTTTTCTTTCTATCGAAATTATAAATTTTGTGTATTTATCCATGAAAATAAAATGTGGACGATATAATGCAACTGGTATTGTGTGGTGCAAAGAGAGAAAAAATCCCGGACCAAATATATATTGGTATTTATTGTTGTGCCCATTGTTCAGTAATAAATAGGTTGAAAGATTGGTTTTAGATGGATTTTCAGTTCAAAGGAATATGTATCACACATTCAAGTATAAATTGCCTAGACGTCTGCTGGAAAGTTTGGCAGTGGCTACATCAAAGATCTTTTCAATATCATATCATTGTCCTTTTGGAATAATAACAATCCAAAACTTTTTTTTTATTGTCCTTTTGGAATAATAACAATCCAAAACTAACTTTGGAAATTTCAAGAAAACAGTTGTTTGTGTTTTCTTCATAACTCAGTCTTAAGGAAAACAGAAGTTATCAACAGACAAGCACATTGGACAAGTTTTATGTTTAACTACTTTTTTAACTGTATAAATAGTTGATAACATGAAACATATTATTTATACACATGATTTACACTTATTCGTAATCTGAAGTTCTTAACTTAGTAATATCCTAGTTAAATTTTCAGATAAACATATATTTAATTACTAAATATTCATAATAGATAAATTTGAAATATTTGAGAATTATATCTAAGAAATAATTTATTAATACATCTATGGATATTATTCATTTTTTGTTTATTTCTATGTTTATAAAATAAATAATTTATATGTTTCAATTTTTATAAATGTCTAATTAGGTTAAGTTGGTTATTTTGCTTATCAATAATTGTAGTTTTCAAAATATATTTCTGTTGTTTTTTTTGTTCAAATCTAATTCCTGACAAATATAATTTTACTCGATATTTTTAATATAATTTCTCTATATATAATCTCGTAAAATGAAACAAGGCTCTAAGGCCTTTCTTCGATCTATTGGGTCAAGAAAAACGTGATGGCCCAAAACCATCTAATCTATTACAGCTGTTGTCCAAGCAATTTATGTCGGGGGTGTTTCTGTCGTTTTACAAACATAAACACAACATAAGATGACGTGTCATGTTCCGAATGGTTGTGTTAGCGTAACTCCAAGTACGAACATTCCGATATTGCCCCTAACTCGTTTACTATATAAATCATCATCGCAAAATCAAATTCTTCTCAAATCTCTGAGTGCCTTCCTCCCTCGTCTCTCTAGCTATATTACATCGGTGACTCTGTTTCCTTTAGGTTCAGCTTTTCGTATTTGTTACAATGTCTTGCATTAAGAGAGTTGATAGATCCGCTTACGCTGCCATGGCACCGGAAGCTCCGTTCATGGCTGCCGGAACGATGGCCGGAGCCGTTGATCTGTGTTTCAGCTCATCCTCCAACCTCGATATCTTTGAGCTCGATTTTCACTCTGAAGAACATGAGATGAAACTATTAGGTCAGTGCTCAAGCTTCGAGCGGTTTACACGACTCGCTTGGGGAAGAAGTTATGGATCCGGATCCGAGGAATCTCCCTATGGTTTCATTGCCGGTGGACTCGTCGACGGGAATATCGGTTTATGGAATCCACTTTCTCTGATTCGGTGAATTTCTCTAAACCCTAGCTAATTGTTAGGGTTTATGTGAAAACTTGTTTCCGTAGCCGTCAAGTCACTAGTTTAATTCTCTTTTTTGTTTGTTTGTTTGCTTGTTGCAGTGCCGAGTCTAATGAAAGTGCGCAAGTTAGACATCTTTCAAAACATAAAGGACCTGTGAGTTGTAATCTCTTTTGCAGAATCTTATGTTGCGCTAGGTTTTTTTCGATGCTTACATATTCTTTTGTTGGTTAGGTTCGTGCTCTTGAGTTTAATGTTATCTCTCCAAACCAACTTGCTTCCGGGGATGATGATGGCAAGATTTGCATTTGGGATTTAGCAAATCCTTCAGAGCCTTCTCATGTCCTAAAGGTAATTTAGACCACCATCTTGTTAGGATCTTGCTTTATCTTAAAGTAGCATTGAAATTGCATACTTATAATTTCATATTTTGTTTACAGGGTAGTGGTTCTTATACGCAAGGTGAAATCTCATCTGTTTCATGGAACAGAGAGTTTAAACATGTTTTGGCATCTACCTCATATAACGGGACTACTGGTAAGAATTAGGGTTTCTCCTTCCTTCTATATAGTTTGATTCCACTTTCTGCTGATTGTTACTCGTTTCTGTGTTTTCCTTAGTGATATGGGACGTGAATAACAAGAAGGTTATAACAGGGTAACTGTTGAGATCCTTTTTACCATGCATGGCTTATCTGAAATGTTATCTAATAGACATCCTTAATTAGTGATATCTCGTAATATCATAACCTGATATATATGTCTAATAATTATCAATCAACAGATTCAAAAATTCTGAATCAAGCGACAGATTTAAAGGTCTCCTTAGCTGCTCAGTTTTGCAATGGGACCCTGATAATTTTAATCAGATAATGATTGCATCAGATGAAGACAGTTCACCTTCTGTGAAGGTAATTAATCATTAATTTAACTTGTTTGGTATACAAGTTTTAAATATTTTTGGCTCTTTTTTTAGTCTCTAAAGATGTTTTTTTTTAACTATTAGCTTTTGGACATAAGGTATCCACAATCACCAGTTCGCACATTTGTTGGCCACCACAGAGGTATGCTTTTTGCTATGTTTTTAG
Organism: Diplotaxis tenuifolia; assembly: GCA_014822095.1. Classification (NCBI taxonomy): domain Eukaryota; kingdom Viridiplantae; phylum Streptophyta; class Magnoliopsida; order Brassicales; family Brassicaceae; genus Diplotaxis; species Diplotaxis tenuifolia. The sequence goes on from JABAYD010001769.1 coordinate 7,308, forward strand.
TAAAATCTATGTACCATGTTGTTATAGTGTTTATATCATTAATGGTGAAACATAAGTGGTGTACACTTTGTTATATATCAGGTGTGATTGCAATGGAGTGGTGTCCAAGTGACAGCTTGTATCTACTCACCTGTGGTAGAGACAACCGAACTATTTGCTGGAACACAAAGACAGGACAGGTAATTAAAAAAGAACAATGAATTTGATATAGCTTTGTTAGCTTTGCTATATAGTAATTTATGTAAATTAATGGAATTTTTTGTTCCAATTTATTTCAGATAGTGACTGAGTTACCTACTACAAACAATTCGAATTTTGATGTTCATTGGTCTCCAAAGATACCTGGAGTTGTATCAGCATCTTCAGCTGATGGGCAAATTAGCATCTATAACCTTGAGGTACCTCTTGAACATCTCTTTGGTCATTCGAAGTAATAATACACAAGATACAATAATAATGAACCTTTGTAATAGTCCATCCTCATGGTTTCTTTAGGGCTTAGTTTCATTCCCTTTTTTGTTCTGAAGAATGTATCTAATATATGTAGGGTTGCAACTCCAATGGTAGTGGAGATGACAATCTTCTTGATGCAGCTCCTTTAACAGCACCAAAATGGTGGAAGCGCCCGGTTAGTGCATCTTTTGGATTTGGAGGAAAGCTTGTCTCATCTAACTCAAAGCTCCCTGAGGCCTCTGTGGTAAGGGTTTTAGAAAGGAAATTTGTATTATTCTGTGTCTTTTCTTCATTCTATTTGACTTTTATGATCATGTGTTAGGTTTTCTTGCATAGCCTTGCCACAGAAGAAAGTTTAGTGAATCGAATAACAAAGTTTGAAACTGAATTAGAAAATGGAGATAAGACTTCCCTAAGGAGTTTGTGCAAGAAGAAATCTGAAGAGACTGAGTAAGTCATTTTCAGTGATTGGAAAATTAATCACAATCATCACTAACGGAAGAAACTTAGAATTGTCATCTTTGTTTTCTGAAGATATGAGGAGGAGAAAGAAACATGGAGCTTGCTGAAACTCATGCTTGAAGAGGATGGGAACGCAAAGACGAAGTTGCGTACCCATCTTGGCTTTAGTTTACCTTCTGAGGATCAAAATGTCAATGAGCCTCATGCTGCATATTCTTCTGAAAACGTTGACGAAGAAAACTCTGATCCATTACTTGATAATGCTATCCAACGTTCATTGATTATGGGAGATTACAAGGAAGCAGTAGCTCATTGTTTATCTGGAAACAAGATGGCTGATGCTTTAGTTATTGCTCATGTTGGTGGCACAACATTATGGGAGAGTACTCTTGATGAATATCTGAAGATGAGCAATGCACCTTACATGAAGGTACATATATATAGTTTCGATCCTCTTTAAACTTTACTTTAGATATGTTGGTTATTGCCGTCTTATCTTGATAGTATTGTTTCAGGTTGTTTCTGCAATGGTGAACAATGATTTAATGAGCCTTGTTCATACAAGGCCAGCTAAATTCTGGAAACAAACTCTTGCTATCATCTGCACTGTAAGCTTATTTTATTGTTGATATTAAAATGTTTGTTTGATCTAAGAAGTTTTGATGTCACTAACTATACTTGTAATGGATGTTACTTTTGAAAAACAGTTTGCAGAAGGAGATGAATGGACAAGCCTCTGTGATGCTCTTGCCTCACATTTGTTGTCTTCTGGTTTTACTTTGGGTGCAACTATGTGTTACATTTGCTCAGGCAATGTAGACAAAACATTAGACATCTGGTCAAGGAGTCTTGAAAAACACAATGCTGGAATATCTTATTCTGAGCGTGTTCAAGTAAGCATTTATATATATCTTAACATAAACTTTGAATTTGAACTTCTTTGCTCAACATTCTTTTCACTTCTAAATAGGATCTTATGGAGAAGACTATTGTCCTTGCTTTCGCAACCGAGAACAAGAGATTCAGTGCCTCTTTACTCAAACTCTTTGAGAGTTATGCTGAGATATTGTCCAGCCAAGGACTTATTGCAACGGCTATAAAGTTCTTAAAACTTCTTGAGCCTGATGATTTCTCACCTGAACTTTCATTATTGTGGGAACGGTTTTCTCATAGTGTTTATCAGGAGCCTACTCAGACGCATCCAAACGTCCTTACCAGTCCATATAACCAAGCTCAGCCACTTCTCCAGGTTTTTATTTTTGAAACATTTTGGCTTGTATCACTTTCTTGGACCAACCTTGATGGCATCTTTTTTTTTCTGCAGCCATCCTTTGCTTCAGCTCCAGTAACCAATGCTCAGCCATCTAGAACTACTTTCGTTTCTCTAAATCATCCTCCTCCTCAACAGAGAACAATGGATTCTCATTCATCTACTGTATGATTCACTTCCATCTCCATTGCATTTTAGTTTATTATGTTTTTAACTAAACATAAATATCTATATCCCCAGCAATCCGCATATTCAACATACACTCCACCAACTCGTCCTGGCTCACATCAACCCACTGGTCTATATCTTAACTCTAAGATTCACCAAACTGTTGTTTCACCAGTAGAACTCATGGTACCAGCACAGCGAGTAGTTGTGCAACCACCCCCTGCACCTGTAGTAGCTCCACCACCAACTGTTCAGACAGTGGATACTTCCAATGTACCAGGTATTAACATTCTTACAGCGTTAAAACAACTGACTAAAAAAATATATATATATATATATACACTTTGTTCAGCTCCATTGGATGTGGTTTATGTGTCCTAGTGATCTGCTTTTGTTTATGTATAATTTTTTTAACCAAAGTCATTTGTTGTATTTATGCTTGTATGGAATGTTCCAGCCCACCAGAAACCTATTGTGGCTACATTGACAAGGATTTTTAAAGAGACATCGCTCACATTCGGTCCTGCCAAGAAGCGTGATATAGAAGGTATCTCAAGAAAATTAGGAGTTTTGTTTTCTCAACTCAACAATGAGGAAATTTCAAAGCACGCTGCTGAAAAACTCTCACTGTTATGTCAAGCTCTGGACAAACATGACTTTAGTGCAGCGTTACAAATACAGGTACTATTTGTTTTGTTTTTGTTTTTGTTTCTTCTATCATTTAGCAATCTCTTAATTTATATATTTTATAAATGTTGAAGAAACACAACTTTTGTCTGATGTTTTGTGAAAAAACAGTCGCATATGACGTCCACCGAATGGGATGACTGCAACTTATGGCTCGGACCACTTAAGCAAATGATTAAAGGAAGACAAATGGTTCGGTGATAAGGTAATTTAAATATAAAACCATATGATTTTAGCGAGCGTTACAGTGTAGATTAATTAAAAATAAATATAATAAGTGATCACTATTTTTGGGTTATGTACTTTAGTGCTTTAAATCGGTGAGTTATAAAGCAAAAACAGTAGATTTTCATTCACTGTCTGTATTTGTTCTCTTTTTTAGGGTCTTTTGATTGAAATCATCAGAGGTATCAACATTTGCTTAGAAAGTTTCAGAGCCAAGCAACCTTGGAAAAGTATGAGTTCATGAGATTGGTGTTAAAAGTCGTATACAGTTCTTTGATTGTTTTTGTGTTCTTGTAATTTTCTTTTAGTCTCTTCTTAGCTAAACGCCAAAATGGTTGAAGTGGCAGACTGTGTGACATACGGGCCCTTTTGAATTTTAATAGAGCATTATTTTTGGTTAGATATGTACCTCATGAATATCACATGAAGAATAATATTTTATCAAAACTTTATTATCTAATAAAAATATAAAGGATAAATAGAACTAAATAAATTATAAAATAAGAGAGTATCTCCAACCATTTTATTTTCTTTCTCGTTTTTTTTTTCATTTTAATAGTTAAATACTCTTTAACATACTATATGCCCTAAGACCCTATAAGTTTACACTTACCACAAGACTTACAAAATCACAATGCGTTTTCTCCAAAAGGAGTATTTTAAATACATTTAGCTAGTTCCGTGTTATAAAAAATAAATAAACTAAAATGGTCTTTTCCAACAAATTCGAGTGGCCACTTAGATGAGAGCAGAACCAGCCAATCTGTTTTTTTTTGGCGTGTTAGTGGTAACAAACATACTGCTTTATGTTATTTGTTCATGGTTTCGAGTTAAGTTTTGTACTATTTAGTTAGTAGATTGAGCTAACTAAAATACATGAACCTAAACGATTTGATAGCATATCATATGATATGTGAGCCGCTATGTTATTTGTTAAACTACTTTGAAAATAGCATGATTCACACGCTACTAATAGATACTTCACACATATATATATTTAATTAAGTTTTGAACTTTTGATTTGATTTTTTTTTTTTTAAAATTGGCCTCCACAGAGTTTGATAATTTTGGATACAAAATGTATCTCTTTTTACATGTCTAGAATTATTTTTAGAAGAATTTTTTTGGATGTGTAGTGGGTGGGTGGTAGGGTTCGAATATTCAAGAGAAAGGGACAAAGGGAAGAACATATGATTATTGGTACTTGTCCGCATGATTGAAATGTGTTTTACATGATGAGAGATTGTTAAAGATCACATGTTAAATGTTGACGGTGATGGACGGTGAAAAAGTTGTTACGTGAAGACATAGTAATAGCAAAGTCAAAAAGGAGGGCTTGGCCATTTTGTCAACAATAACTTCTCACCAACTCTCGTAAGCTCTCCTATAAATACATGGTGTTTCTCATTGTTCAGAATCATCCCAAAATCAGAAAACAGAGAGAACAAGAGAAGAGAGGAAGAAGATAACGAGAGAAAAAAAAAATATATTTCTTTTTTTTACAAAAAATCTTCTTTAAGAAATTACGAGTAATTTC
>JABAYD010001778.1:0-14859 GCA_014822095.1 Diplotaxis tenuifolia
CGATATGGTTCGTCGTGTCTCTTCCGCGCGTGTTATCTTCTGCCTCGCGAGTGGTGCTTTCAAATGGGCTGTTTTCTCATTCTACGCTGATGTTTGTCGATGGGCTTTCCATTCTAGGCCCAAATAAAGGTATGTGATTCTGTGAAACAAAGAGCTTCGCTCTTCTCTCCCTTCGACGGCGCCAAGATGTCGATTACGCTTTTTCTCACCCTCAGAAACAGCTTTCGTAATTGCTTCCAGTTAAATCACATTAACTAGCTCTCCCACTACGTCTTCAATGCTTAGTAGTGAGATTATAGGTAGTGGTTTCTGTATAAATATGTGTGAGTAGCAGCTCTTGGATCTTCTCTTCCCCTGGATCATATTCCATTTCGGGGTTTGTCGTTGCCCGATGTGTCCAGAATTTCAGGCTTACCGACTCATCCTTGCATATCCGTTTCAATGATTCCACTGAGTTCGACGAGGTTACTGAACCGACTTCTCCATTGCCAGCAGAAGGATTCGGTTCCGAAACCAAACCGAACTGGTCGGATTAGCTAATTCGAACAGTCAGTTACCAGGTACAATAATCATATTATAATAGTCTCCTTACATATACGACCTTCGTTTTATATAGATAAGTATCGGTTTCGCTATATAACATACTAATATCAATCTCAATCTCTTGATAGACATTATGGGTGAGATCATTGGGGTGAAGAGCACTGTGACTGATCCTCCACAGGGAAACAATCGTGTCATGGCAACTATCAAGTTGGATGGGTAATTATAACTTTAAACACACTTTTCCCATTGTTGTCATATATTGCTTTCATAGATAATGATCAATTTTTTTTCTACAACGTATCTGCTGTTTCTTCCAGTAATGACACCGTAACGCTGAGCTTATTTGACTCCTAATCTGTTTCATTCCACAAACAACTTGAAGGATTTCATGGTGGTCCAAAGCTTATTGTTGCTACAAGCATAAACCCAAAGCTAATTGGAGGTATTCAGATTTATTCATTACTCACAACCATTTGATGTTCTCGGGATCATGTTCCTCACTCCTCATTGCACTATGTAGGACTTTTGTTCTTGAACGCGACTTCCGGGACACATATGTATTTTGACAAGGATACAAGTGCAGGGAAAGTTCTCTTCTACCAGTAAGCTTATTGTTTTTCTTATTGTTTTTTATATGTGTATGTCTGGTTTGAATTATTTACATCATGTACACGTTGGAATCTTATATAGGTTGGTCGAAAGAGACACTGGTCTTCCACCTGCTGCACCACTGCTAAGAGGATATGCAAAGGTTGAGCCTATGACGATCGCTAAACTCAACAATTTCATCGTCACTGCTCCAACACAGGTAAAACATGTACCGTTTCCTCCCTAGCTGTTTAGATTATGTGATTCACTGCTGAGGGAACATTTGTTTGGTTTGATGGTGTAATGACTAAACTACATATCCTTCGGGCAAGTGATGCTGGACAGATGCTGGTAAGTTAGATTTTGACTATTTGTGTGGTTGTCGATTTCCAATTAGTATCTCACTTGGCTAATTTCCCTGAAACATAGGCTGAAAAAGGAGTGAATCCTGAGGAATCTGCTTTGCCTCCGTTCGTTGCAGAAATGGATGGAAAATCCTACACTTTCCAGGTTAGAGTCAATGCTTATAACTTTACAGAACACCATAAGACTTTAACCATTACACGTAGCGTTGATGAGATTGATCATGAGCCATTGCCTGACGTGCCAGACGATGTAAGTAAAATGTGACATATGATATTTCGACATCTAGATAGACATGTGTGTATAACATACATATTGAATCAGGGGGTGATAGCGATGATGATGATGACAAACCAAATTGGAAGCCAGGTCCTGTTGATGTTCCGGCTGTAGGAGTCAGTCGTAATGCAGGTAAGAAGATTGTTGGCTCGGCTTCGAAGGTGGACAAGAAGGCGCGTGTTGCTTGATATGGAGTTACAACAATCTTATGATGGGAGCCATATTTTAAATATTGCTTTTGCTTCGTTATTGCCTTTTTCATTTGGTTATGTCAAATTTTTGTTTTCCGCTATCGTGATGTTTCAGACTACCTTTTTATTGAGTTTTTCCCTTACGTTCTTCTCTGCATGAATCTTACATAATATTCTGTTTTCCATCTAGATATGTTCAACAAAACACGTTATAAGTATATTTACAAACATATATATATGTATATATCGTCTTACATATATACATATATATATATGACGTGTTATGTTATTAATGATATAGTATTCCAAAAAAAGTTCTATACTATTTTATAATTTATATATAACATTTAGTAATACTACTGATATTGTTTGAGTATATTTTGCCGTAACACCCATTTACGTTCCAACGCTATAAGTATTCAGTTAAATATGGATACTATTCTTTCTAACCATAGTGAATTGATTTCTTCATGTGATTTTGAAATGGTTTATGTTGGTACCTCTATATTTATATATCTTTGCCTAGACTCATGATTGGCATCTTATTTTGTTGTTTGCAAGGTCTGCATGCATTACCACCTACACCAGTAGAATATGAGTCGCATGGCTACCGATCAAATCATGAATTTGTTCTGCCACACATATAAGCTGTTTGTTGGGGAAATACCCAAACTAAAAAACTAAAAAATAAGATTAGAATACTTCATAACTTATATTTATGATTGTAAAAACTTTTTAATTGAAGTTTTTAAGACTAAAAAACTGACAATAAGAAGTCACATAGGTTTTAATAATAAAATAAGATATAGAAGTAATTAAAAAACACTTTAACGGTATATAATATGATAAAAATACAATGTTATCAAGTCTGAATCACTAAAAAAGAACAAAGATGCTATCCTCGGTAAAACAGTAACCGTTGTACGGTGCCTATTGACCTCCCATATGAATTCTTCAAGCATATATTAAGGCACTTGGGCATCTATAATTAAACGTTACAAGCATCCCTCTGCAGTCTTTACAACACAAATCTGATACAGAGACAATTAGTTGGTATCTCTGCTTTATAGGTTTTCGGAAACATGGTCAAAAGTTCACTCGATGTGCCAATGAAAGCGTCTGAAGGGAGCTTCCGGAGAAGTGAAAGCTCTGTTTAAATATCAACCGCTTCGTCATCTTCTGGAACCAGAAATAGATCATAACTATTCTATCTTGAAACACACATTTTGGAAAAATAAAGGCTAATATATTTACATTAATAAATTTATTTTTATTTTAAAAACAAAATCAATGATCCATGAGTTAAATACAATTAATCATCTTCATATCTTTGAGAAACATTTTTATTCCTAAAATGATATGGGAAATATCTTAAACTTCTATAATTTCGTTAAAATATATATTAGATTGTCACATTTATATAATCATAACTAAAATAACTAAAAAGAATAATAATATTAAAATCTTAATTATTTCTCTATGTTCTATTTTCTTAGTCATTAACCTTTTTTTTATTTATATCACAATATTGCTTCTAAACATTTAGGATCAATGGAAAGCACGTTTTATGCTTCCTCTTTCCAACAATCTTACTTCTAAACAAGTAGCACGCCTAATAACTTGATCAGTTTCCCATACATATTCATAATATACATATTAGGTATATTTATGCTAAACTACATCACATATACGTTCATATGAGCAGAAACATCAAACATACAATGGTAATTTAAATGATTGTTCTATCAAAAGGTCCAAACTTTAAAACCATTTTGTCAATCATTTCAGCTCAACTAAACTTATTTCACATTCAAATAATAAACAATTAATATACAATACTTTTAGATCAATCATTGTTTTCATTGAACAATTTCTAAAATATAAATAAAATATTTCTCAAGATTTTAAATATAACAGAACTAAAATAATCCATAAATTTAAGTAGGAGATTTACTCTTACTGCATATATAGAAGACTAAAATAGTATTATTTTAAAAATGTGTTGTCTTAAATGGTCAAAGTATAATGTGATTCAAATATTTTAGTCTTGATCCTAAATTATGATCTCGCTGAAATTGGAATATGTTGTTGGAAAAAACAATTTCTGTCAAATGAAATACATAAAAAAACATATTTGAATCTCGATTTTAATGCATTTTTGTTGCATTGTACTATTTTAGATTACTGTACCTGTTATTAATAGTATTTACTTTGTTTCTGTTTCATTCAAAATTCATTGCATATATTTCCAACCTTTAGGAGCATAATATCCAATTATTAAAAATTTGGTCAAAGTAACAAAAATTAATAAAAGGGTCAAAAGATCAATTTACGTAAAAGACTATATATTTTGTATTGCTATTTTAAAATAAGCTAAAACATTGAATGCAGAATTAGAAAAAAAAATATATCTTTGCATGATTGATAAATTTGTTTATTAAATACTAAAATATTGTTTAAAATTTACTAAAATTTATATCATTGTAAAAAAATCTGGCGCGTAGCGCCGGCAACCCCTAGTATATATATATATATATATATATATATATATTAGATTCATTTGAGAGAAAAAAAAAACATATATAAGATTTTTATTCCAGTTCATACAATTTCACTAAAATTAACTCTGGCGGCTGAATCGAAGGGGCCGTATTATCCAGAAAACCAGACTGAAATGGACCAATTAATTACCACAGCAATCTCAACGTTCATATATTATAGTTTCATTTTCTGTGCCCTTAGGTAACTCAAAATATTATTTTAATCATTAGTGCGGCAAATTGATATATACATACAAGTTTCTCACAACCAAGTCTTGCATAAAATGGTTTTGACATCAAAAGCCTTAAGAACTGAATACGTATCAAAACACTATTAAAAGGGGATATGCAGTTTTGGGAGGGAGTCCACGTCACCTTAAATATTCTTCCAATAGCAATACAGTTTTTTGCCACGTCAGAGTCCAGGGTGTGATTTGGGCTTCGAATTCACCGGCCCAGAATTGTTTCACGTCATAGACCCGTAATCGTCTTGGACTTCATATTCCACAGGCCCGTTTCCTTAAAATTTGAGAAGCCTGCGAAGCTCATCACACGTCTTAGATCACTTTCCCCTTCCGCGAAGTGAAAACCCTAATTTTCCAGAAATGTTTTGGATAGATGGTCGAACCCTTCCTCTTCCTCGATCTCTTCTTCCTTTCATCCGTTCACAAATCTTTCACTACGAACAATCAATTCCCACCCCACTCATGTATTCTCTTTAATCCCATTAATGGATCCTCTTCGCTTTCTCCTTCTGAGATTCTATATAAAGCTCATGCTTTGTGTTTTGTTTTTCATCCAAATTTTTTTTATCCTTTCGACTGTTTATTGCGATGAAGTTATCCGGTGCTCCTGATTCAGTCAAAACAAACGGCGAAGCGGCAGTCCCATCCAGTCCGGTCAACCCCGTCACTCAAACAGGTGTCTCTTCCGGCGATGTCAATTCGATGAAATCAAAAGGCGTTGCGGCGGTTTCCTCCAGTCCGATCAAACCAATCGGCAAAACTGGTGCTTCTTCCAGCCTCAACATCGGCGTTAGGGGCAAATCCTCTATCTCTTACGGCTCTACAGGCAAAGCTATCGCCTATGATAACGTAGGAGAGGTGATTGCCTTCAAAGACGTGACACTCGGGCCCCATGAAGGCGAGTTACGGTTTCGGTTGATCCACTTTTGGGAGGCGTCGAATCCTCTGACGAAGGTGCTTATCGGCCTCAAAATGCTTCTCATTGATGAACAGGTATAAACCGAGATTTTAATTTGCGTTAGCAACAAAATAGTTTGATTAGAGTAGATTACTTTATTGTTGTTCATTGCGGGTTAAATATCTTAATTATTGTGAAAATCAGTCCAAACTCATTGTTTTAATTTAGTTATGTTTAGGTTTGGTTATGGTTCAGTTGATCTTAAAATTTAATGTCAATATTATTGTTGTCACTTGACAGTGCTCTTTTGAAAGTAAACATGTTCAGTATTTTGTACATAATGAGAAAGAACTTCTTAAAATTTAGCTAATTAAGTCCTCCCATGATTAAAATATAGTTTTCAGTTTATTTTTGAACTAAATGGGTACATATAATAGCATATATTCAATCATGAACATATTATTCTGCTGTGGCTTTATTCACGTTTTCATCAAAATATTTATCGATGTATGTTTTCTTAAAAATGTAAGAAAGACACATGAGTAAGTTAATCTCTATCTTATTCCTAATTGGCATATGGTTTATCTTACCAGACGAGTTTGTGTTGTTGCAGAGATCCCGTGCTGAAGCTGTGCCTCTGGGACAAGGCTGCTTTTGATTTTTGTGTAAAGTTTAAGCATCTGGAGGCACTGCATGTGTTATCTTGGTCACCACTTTAAACCCAAAATGGTTTGGAGGTTTGTATTACCAACTTCTAGTTGATGTTTTAAGATGTTACATAGGGTTGGGATCGTAACTGTTTTTAATTGGCTTAGAGTTTATTAGCTATGTAACATTTAAAAAAAAAATGTAAAGAAATAAGAGTAGACTAAACCAGATGGGATCTGAGGAAAATATATTGGTATAACTACTTTTTTATTTGTCTTTAAAGTTTATTAGATATGACGCATTTAGAAAATATGTGAATAATTAAGAATAGCCTGAACATTACAGGATCTGAGAACAGATTAGAGATATAAAATATTGTTTAGATTCATTAGATCATTAATTTGCTTATGTATCATGGCATTGGTCATGTTTTGCACAGTCATGTCTCTATGTTCTATGGCGCCTTCACGAGTATTTTTGGACGGTGATGTCCAAGAAACCCGGAACTACCTCAGTTGGTAAGGTTTATGGTTCCATATATTGTAATACTATTTGAATTGCTCCGTTATTGTAATATCTGGTTTGACATTTACTTCAGGTTGAACTCGAACCAAGATGTTGCCAACAGAGTTAAAGCAGATGTGGTCATTAAGCCTGAGCTGGCGACTTTGTCGAAACTCTTCGACTATATGAAGCAGCCATCTGCTAAAGTATTATAGTTCTCATGTGGTCATCAAACTAAAAGTCTCTGTTTAAGATTATCTAAGTTTCTCATTGAATTTTTCCAGGTTACTTGGTTTGAGTGCACAGCAACTATTGATGATGTTGTGCACAGTGAGAGATGGTATTATATAGGATGTGGTGGGTGTCATTCCAAGGCAACCAAAGGGCCTACAACGCTAATGTGTAAGAAATGTGGGAAAAGTGAAATCATTGGTGTGGCGCAGTAAGTGTTTTAGATTTAGTTATACTCATTCATTGACTGCAATGTTTATTAATGTCTCCCTTTTACAGTTACTTGTCCAAGCTCTCCGTTTATGATCACAATGATCAAGCAATATTTGTTGTCCTTGGTGATGTTGGTGAGGAGTTGACTGGAAAGAAAGCTTCTGAGTTGGTTGAGAGCTATTACCAGGTAGCTAGAAACATGTATGTTTATAAGATTTAGAAACGTATTCTTACAAAAAATAGATGATGTATTCTGATAGTGTCTATATGTATGTTAGGCCAATGATAGTGTAGGGGAGGATCACATAGTTCCAGTGCCTCAAGCTATGATTGGTACCATTGGACAGACACGGAAGTTCATTGTTAAGGTATCAAACCACAATCTGACTGTCAAGACCAAGACTTTAACTGTCACGAAGGTGCTCCCTATTGAAGCCCCAGAGCCCGAAGCCAATTTAGGAGAGAATGCTGATGAGGAACCTGATAATGAAGGGGAGGAGCATGCAGCTGAGTCGGTGAAAAGGGTTGCAGATGGGGTTGGATCAGAAGGTGCCAAGCGTGCCAAATGTGGCTAATGAAGTCACATTGCTTTGTTTTATTGCTGGTTTTGTTTACTTAAAGACTATGCTTTGTTTTCTTCTTTATTCTGGATTTGGTTACAACTTTGGTTATAATCCCTTTTGCTAATAATATATATTATTACTATCTATCCATGTTATTTAGTTTGTCTAAAAAAAACAATAATGCCTATCTATATATATATATCTATGAGAATTTGAAAAAAAAAATTAGATAAAATCATTACACTAGGTTCAAGGTAGAATGAGTAGTCTAAATACAAATTTGCTGCTATATTCTTTTAAACGTATGTTGAAATCCTACTTCCCGAAAAAAGGGTATATGGTTATGATCGGTTAGGGTGGGTAAGATTTAATGTTCATGACATAATTTATATTCTTCAAAATCAGAAAAAGTTTTACATAAAATTTAAAAAATGTATAATTCGTTATGTAAATATTGATACTATATATATTTTAAAACCTTACAGATTCGTTAAGTTATTTACATTGTGTCTATATAAATTTATGAGATTTTTTTAAAAAAGTTGACCATTGATTATTGTTTTAAAGTACTTGATTTTAATTGACCCAAATGTTAAATACACAATGTCCATATAATATATGGGAACATAAAGACATAAATTCTTTGACATAAAAGACTTAAACCTATGCACAAAATACTTTGATGATATTTTTCCATTTTACATGCTTATTGTTTTATATTGATATTTGTTTATAGTATGAATTTGAATAAGATTATATGCATTTATTTGATTATAACTTTCGATTGTCTTAAAGCCAAAACCTGGATTCTGAATTAATTTTATAATTGTTAATATAATTTTTTTTTTGTTTTATCATTTAAAGCTTCAAATAAAAGGATGCAACGGGTAACTACTATTTGCATGTATAATACTCTCAATCCAAACAAAATGAAAAAAACTCATGATCGGCATTTAAACAAAACTTTAGTAATACAGAACCATGTGATTGATAAAAAATGGACATAGCGTTGATAAAAAAAACTTTAGTAATACAGAACCATGTGATTCCAGTATCCAATACATGTTCCTATGATAAGCCGAATCAAGTCATAACCCCTCCATATATACTTAATCAGAGACATAAATCCCTAAATTAAAGAGGGCAAAATTTCAAAATTTCCAATTATTTCCACAAGAATAATAATAATATAGTACTAATTCCCTTTTCTTATTTCGGTACTCCAGAGCTTACGTGCAGTTTCCAGAGAGAATTTTAGAGGTTGAAAAGATTCGTGGGAGCTTGATCTGAGGGAGTGACGGTGAAGGGAAAAGGCAAGACGAGAGGACGCTTAGCTGCAAATGGCCTGACTGGACAAGTTGCCGAAGAACGAGATGGTTGGTGGTGACTTGGCAAAGAAGCAGCCCCATCAGTATCAGTAGCAGCAACAAGAGCAGGCAGGTTAGGCCATGAGAAACTCGCCACAGGCCTGCAGATTCTGAAACCAGTGTTGTTTATAAGTGAAAGTGGTGATCGATCATCTTTCCTGCCTTTTTGAGGGGGCTCTGTTTCCTTGTTCACTTCCTTTGCTTCTCCTTCTAGTGTCTTCATCACTGGTGAATCCTCTAGTAGCAAAGGCCTCTCTGCTGAGTCTGGCTTTCTAGGACAGTTCTCGTCCACTGTTCTCTGAAGCCATCCCATATCTTCCTGCAATATTTGTATCCATGAAACACACACAAATGTTTAATCATCATTCATTTACCAGTAAATTTGTAATGGCCTCTTGCATCTGCTGCATATTAGGGGCATATCCCTTCTGACTACTTAGTAGTTACGACATCATGACAAAATTAGAAAACTCTAAACTGTAATGGTTCATCTAAAACTAGCAAGAGGAATGGGGATATACCTCCATTTTATGCAATGTTTCTGCAATTATCAATAGCTGGTCCTCAATTTTGAATTTCTTCTTCAGCAGATCGGCATAGATCTCCTGACATGACGCAGCAGAGATGTGATGTTAAGACTCTATTAAAGACTATCACATGATAGAGATCAAATTATTTGTTTTGGACTCTTACCTTTGCTAGAGGCATCATATTATCCTGGGACACGTTCTGACTTGTAACACAGGAAATAGGAGTAGTCATGATACCACCAAGCTCCTCGCCCTTCTTTGAACCGACTTTCTCCAATTCTCTTCTCAAAACCAAGTCAGACATGATGAGTTACAATTGGCTATGAGACAACAAAAGAGAGAGAGAGAGAGAGATGATGATGATATATAACCAAGTCAAGAAGTAGAAAAGCTTCTACCTTTTCAGGATAGCTAATTCTGCTCTGATGTCACGGATCTCTCCAGCGCAGATAGGATCTTGAGTAGGGCTGTCACCGAGCTTCCAACCAGGAGGAGGTGTCCAAAAAGGATCATCGACACCTGCTTCTTGCCTTATGTGAACCAAATCAGAGCTCTCCAGCCAATACTCCATTGCCCCATCTGCATTGTGTTTCCTCATGAACCTATCTTGACCTCCAGGAGCAACCTTGCCAGCCATGTGCTTAAGCAGATGATCCAACAGACCCGTGTCGCCAATAAGCTTCCTCGCCTCTGACCTCAGCTCTGGCCTGAGTATGGGGTTGCCAAAAACTGCGTTTTTATCCTTCATCACTTTCAACATGTTCTTCTCAGCTCGTTTGTACCTACCAAACTCGAAACATTAGCATATCAGATGAAACCAAGATGATCACAGTGGGTTCAAAAGATGATGTTTTGTTTTTACCTCTCAATAGACCATCTGTCAATGAACTGATTTGGTGATCTCCTCTTATAAACCACGATCTGGGATTCCGTCTTCTTATTCTTCTTCTGAGCGAGTCTCTCAGTGCTGGATTCAACCAGCTTTCTCTTACGTCAATTTTTTGCTCGTTTGCACAATCAGAGCCTTCTGTTTCATCCTCCTCCTTCAATCTAGAACTTTTCTTATGACGACTCTGGTACCTTACGCGCATTCTCTTTCCCCACTTGATCATCCCTCCCGACTTCAGCTCAGACAAGCACTTTCCTTCCGCGCGAGTGAGTCTAGTACTACTGTTGTTGTTGTACGCCGGCAGAGGGATCCCGCGAGAGACGTTATTATCGTCGTTCCCAGAAACCCAGAAGGAAACTTGGTGAGGCGCGATTCTCCTGTAAAGCAGTTCTCCGGCTAGCTCCGATGACACCACGTGGCTCTCGTCGAAAACGGGAAGAAGACTAGCACTACTCCTCTTCTCCGGTTTAGTCCGGTTCATCTTGTTGCTACCGAAATGAGAGCTGATAGAGTACATGCTCGGGTAACGGATAGACACGTCGGTTCCCGTGATTTTGCTCACCTGAAAATCAAAACATCGAGAAAATAAGAAAATAAATTTATGACGGAAAGGAAAGTACACAGAGGATCGGACTAGTATTAATACCGTGACGATTCGGGTCGATTTAAGTTGCTCTGCCCATCTCTGAGGAAGAACAGAGTGATCGATTTCGTAGTAAGATCCGACTCTTAGGTGGGCCACTGCTGCACCTGTAAGTAACCAAACAACGAAATCAATCAATAAATCAATCAGACGGTTCTCAGTTTTTTACCATTGACAGTCTGCGGCGGCGAAGAGTGTTTTCCGGCGGAAGCAGATCCTCTGCACGGATACCTCTTTACCAACATCGTTTCCTGCACCAGTGGAAAATCGTTAGAAAAAGCTCTCAACTCTTGTGTGATTTTAGCAAGAAAAAATACACGCGCTCTCTGGTACGCACGTGGGAGACACATGACCTACACTATCAGCATCACTAGAGAGCGATGATTGATGATTGATGATGAAGAGCGAGGAGAAAACTTACAATCATGATCTTGTTTGCTCCCGATGATCCTCCTCTTAATTTATTTCCTTCCAACTTCCATTTCTGTGGGCAAAAAAGAACAATTTGCAGGAAAAATTAGTAAGTTTGATCCACTGAACATGAACGCCATGGAATACAGACTTAAACTCATAAACATGGAAACGAAAGAGAGAATCGGAAAAAAAAAAAAAAACGTAAACCCAGAAACGTCTGAACAATTTTCTTTTCTCACCAGAGAGAAAATCTTTTTGGGGAAGGTGATGACGAAGGAAGAAGAAGGACAGAACGGGAGCAAAAAAAAAAAAAAAATTCGAAATGTCGCATTTATTAAAAATCTGATGGGTGGCTCTTTATATATCCCGGAAGAGAGAGAGAGGAGCGATATGCGTGTGCATATGTCACGTGACAAGTTTTCCTGCGCTGCAAGTTGGACACAGTTGACATATTTGCCCTCAAACTGTCTATAACTACTACGGTGATCTTTTGCAAGACCTGTTTGTCTGCCCGCTCGTTTACAAGGACAACGAAAAAATGGTACACCAGCGAGACGATGGATTAATGCCACGCGCTATGTTTTAAAACTTTTGAGATTTTTACGGTGATATAACATGTGGCAAATGGACTCAGCCGTAGCGAATAAAAAAGCTGTGTGCACTAGATACACGCGCGAGTGTGATCGTCATTCCGTTATAGTCTACTAAGCCTACTACTCTAGACTCTAGAGGGGAGACCGACTACTACACGTGAGGAAAATCCGATATCTTTCTTTTTGATTCGATGCATTCTGTGTGTATTCATCATAATCATGACATTGATTTAAATCCGACAAAAGGTTTATATATATAGAGTACGAGTATCGATCATTTATTTGGCAAAAACAAATTACAAACCTGAGTATATATAATGGTGAAATGAAAATACGATGCACGTTAGTTCATTCACACTAACTGCGTTTATCATAAGCATTGATATCTATGATATATCTTTCCTTTGGAACTTCTATTTTTGTTCCACTGAATCTAACTCCATTCCCATTCAAAATGTTTATTTAACTAGCTAGAAATACTAAATCCAACAAGCCTTAAAAGACTTTTATTGTTCGCAAAAACAAAACTTTGATTCCATTATTGTTTCATTTGATACACTTTTTTAAGAAGCAAATGTTCAGATATATACTAGTATGACCTCGTCTATGAAATGTACTAAACAGTTTTCTTTTGACACCAGATATAGTGTACTGTGTACTAATCAATTTGCGGTATTAAATTTTTGAATCACGTGATTTACCCCCCAAAAGGAAACTGAGGTATAAATTTACAACATCAGACCAATTTTCGGGCTTAGTTCTTTTTTCGTCTATGAATTTCATTCATTAACCAAACATAACAATGAGTTTTTTTTTTCTTTTGCTAAATTTGAACATAACAATGAGTTTCAGAGACTAATTAAACAAGGAGAACTTATATCACAATAGTAGACATACAACATATGCCCGAGATGGAAATGATCTAAGATAATTCTTATATGCCTTGAATAGAATCTTTCAAAAGATCACTAAATGCTTTCTCGCACAACTTGAATAACGAAGAACTACGATCACAATAGACATACCAAGCCGTGACACGAGTTCTTATGCCAGAGGCTACATAAAATAACATTTTTAACTTTACTAAATTCTTCTACAATGAGAAAATACAGAAATATTTTCGTAAAACGAAAATTTCTTAAATTGTTTTACTGAAGAAGACTTCTTAATTTTATATTAAACTTTTAAAAACTATAACGCACCAAAATATAATCTTTAATAGAAATATTATTCATTACTATTTTTCAATCATAAAAAGTATTTTAGAATTTTAGAATAAACAATAATACTCAAAGAGTTATTATCTAACGACAAACTAGTGATTTCTATTGAAAAAGAATATGTTTTTATGCTAACACTTCATAACATATACAGATAACGCATTCACAAATCAGAAGGTATAAAATGAGACATTTAAAAAAAAATGTATACACATGGTTGTGTTAATCAGTTTTTACAGTTAAGGTATGACCATAGAAA
Organism: Diplotaxis tenuifolia; assembly: GCA_014822095.1. Classification (NCBI taxonomy): domain Eukaryota; kingdom Viridiplantae; phylum Streptophyta; class Magnoliopsida; order Brassicales; family Brassicaceae; genus Diplotaxis; species Diplotaxis tenuifolia. Next base: position 13,725 of record JABAYD010001778.1, read on the forward strand.
AAAAATATTAAGAATAATATAAGACCATGTGCAACGGCGAAAGTTGATGATCCTTAGTGCTAAATCCAAGAGTTATCAGAATAGAATAATAATATTTTAGCTAGATAATCTAAGGATCAATACGTAAATGCGGATTTTTATAGTTGATCCTTAAGAGACGTGGCTCTTTCTAATTCGTTCGCTCGCTTTTTGTCTTCTTCTTCGTCTTCGCCGGATTTCAAATCGCCGATTATAATCGATGATGTCGTCGCCGTTCGTGAAGTCTCATCTCTTCGCTTACAACTTTCTCCATTCGTTTCCACTCTCGATTTGTTTCGATTGGAGTGACTCTTTGATGTTTGTGATTTGATTGGAGTGAGTGAGTTATGAATCGAACAATCTAATTGATGGTTATTCACTAACTTCTGGAAATTTGTGTTGTTGAGTTTACAGATCACTGAAGCTGACAACTCGTTGCAGTTGGACATACACAATCAAGTTTTTCAACTTGTAGAGAAGGGAAACGAAGCTTTCCAAGAATCTTGCTTTGAAGAGGTTACTCACTGATCTTCTTGTGCTTTTCTTGATCTTGCCGGAATTGACTGAAACAAACTCATTTGGTGGTTATCTAATGGATATGCTTCTTGGTGTTGTTTGCTTTTGAAATAGTTTCTTGGTGAACATGATAATGATAGTACCACTAGCCATATGATTCATTTGTATATTTCTGGGTTTGAAACTTGTAGAACTGTTTATCAGCCTGTTTTCACCATTAGACTATTCTGCAAATTCGTGAAAGTTTAAAGCTTTGATGCTGCAACCCATATGAAACTCTCAAATATGTTCTCATCAGTTCCTTATATATATATATATATATTTTTTTTTGCTTCCAGGCGATTAGCAATTATTCAAAAGCCAATTCTGATACAAGTTAAAAACTTAGAAAATAGTTATCAATAGACCATACAAAATAAATTTCTAAAATATGCCTTATCGTTCTTGTTTCTGATCATCTATTATATTAAAAAAGAACTCATGACTTACTTTATGTGTGATTTTTTTATAAATGGATCATTCATTCATTAATAAAATTTATCATATCGTACATAATTTAATAATAATATCTTCTAATATCTTATTTTCATTTGAACTACAA
>JABAYD010001780.1:0-10640 GCA_014822095.1 Diplotaxis tenuifolia
CATTTAATAAATATACATATTAAAAGTGTGCTATATATCTATGTTAATATCATTTAAATTTAATTATACGTGATATATAAGATTGGTTGTTTTGATTTAGTTATCCTAATTGTGAATAAATAAGAGTGATCATTATATCCATACGCCAATTTATTACGTAATAGTAACTGATTTCTTAGTTATTTAATATATATATACTTATTATTTTATTCTTTCATAATATGCAAAAAAATAAAAAAAAATAATAAATATAAAATACTTATTATACATAAAGTGCAGATTTTAACCTAGGTATGTATCTTTTTAATTATTTTAAATTTTAAGCATTTTCTAAATCTCAGACCAAAACAAACAAAAAAATGAGAATAATCTTCAAAATCAATAATTATATCTAGTAATAACAAAAATATAAAAAAAAATACAAAAAGAAATAAAATATTGAAGATAGATAGGGTTGACACGTGAACGTAAATTTCTCATAACCATAAGTAATTTTATAATTGTTAAATCATGATATAAAACTGAGTTAATTTTTAATTTGTTAAGTTTAAATTTTTTTAATTTTTTAAATCATTATAGTTATGTTAAATTATGACAAAAAATAATTTTAAAATTTTAAAATTTAGTTGAAAAACTTAAAATATTGTTTTTAAAAATAAATTTTAAAAACAAATAATTTTAAATTTAACTTAATTGTTTTTATAAAATTATTTCTTTTTTTTCTAAAAAAATATATAATTTATGATATTATTAAACAAATAAATAAATTACATTAAATAAGTTTTGATATATTCTAAATACAAATATTCTATCAACTGTTTCTTAAAAAACATTAGAGAACTAGCTAATGCTACCAATCAAGCCCTATGACACTCTGTTTATTTTTCATAACTCGAACACTGAAAAGTGAAAATATATATCAAATCGGACTCATTAAACTCTAAATTTTGATCTAGAGTTCTAATTACAATTGTTTCTAATTCTACGTATAGATAATTATATAAAAATTCAAAAATACATATAAAAACAATCATATATAGATTTTAAATTTGTTAATACTCACATTTTATATTTTAATTACATACATTTACCATGCGCAAGGCGCATGTCCTATCCTAGTTTTCTAATATTCCTTTTAAAAAATCACGATTTACAAAGAATAATTTTTCATTCTCATTCCTTTTTTATAGAAGAATATAAAACAAAATTATTCTTTGCTAAAATTGATAAAGAGCATTCATTCTTTTTTGTTCCTGTAATTTTATTGCTACTCGTTCATTTTCCTTTCATTCTTATCGTTCCTATAGTGGTTATCGGTCAGATCTTTAGAGAATTGAATTGTCATTACTTGACAAGTTTTGGCTTTGGTTTCGGTCTAAATGGTTTACATAATGGATCGTAAGATGATCGGTTTACCCTCTAATATTAATTGGAAGGTATTTTAAACTCGAGTCAAACAATGTGTTTCTTTTTAAGGCCAACTGGATAACTGTTAGGGTTTATAAGAAAAAGAAGAAGTAAATCTGATTAAATTAAAATGAAAAAAATATACTAAAAAGTGATTGTTTTAGGCAATTTCATTTTTTTGTCGAAGTATATTCTTCTATAACGCCATACATATATATTCTTCTGTTAAATGGTTTGTAAAATATGTATAAACGCATCTTAATATAAGTTTTTTGATAAAAGTGTAGTTAAAGATTGATTTTTCTTATAAACATAAAATTAAATACAATAATATAAAGCGAAATTGAATTAATGCAAACGCAGTGAAGTGGCTCAAAGAGTCGCGAAAGGAAAGGGTCAATGTCTCCCTAACCGCATCAAGCTCCCCTAGTTGCCTCTATTTTTTTATTTCTTCTTTTACCAACTCTATTCTGATTTTAATATACGCCCTTTTTGTCTTATTCTTTATAGTAAAATTAATTTCAAAAAATAATCCTAAATGGTAAAATTTTAAAACAAAATATTGCCAATGGGATCGTGAAACATCGATCTGAGATTACATGTGCCAAATCTCCATATCATATTTAATTAGTGGTTGTCATTACTCCAGAATAAATGGGGACAAGCTTGTATGTTGGAGGCTTGGAACTATGCTATGTTGCCGACGTCATTACTAAAAATAAATAGAATAAAAGCTATGTTATCTTGTTGTAAAGCATGATTAATAGAAATTCTTAAGACTAGAGTTTTTAGCAGAATTAAAAAACTGTTTTTAATTTTAATTAAAAAGTTAAGAGCTGACTTTTAGATAAAATATTTAATAATCAATTTTTAACTTTTTTAGTTAAAAGTTAAAAAATGGTTTTTTAATTTTCTATGAATTCCCCATTAATCATGTTCATATGGTGCAGAAAACCAATACATTGTGATATTTTGCATTATATGAATTGTCTAACGATTCGTGGTTCATCATAGTTTAGGATTATGTTGCTGTCCAAGTTCTTAATAATAAGCTAATTACAATGACAGATTATGATACATGTTTAATTATGTTTTTTCGTTGCAGTTGCGGCTACGTTTCGTTTACGTTTACATAGTTAAATATATTTTTACTGGTTATATAGTTGTTTCTTTAATTGATTTTATTTGTTCTTGGCTACTGGTAGCTCTATTAGTTACCGAAAAATGTGTTTTCATGTTCTTGGTAACTAATTTAAGTTTTAATATCTGTATTCTGAGTTCCAACTTAATACGTGCATGCAAATCCGACCCCAAAAAAACTAAAATAAACTAAAGACCGGAAGCTCTCTACCAAAAAAAAGCTGCTAGGTGGGTTCAAACTCATTACCTTTAAGTGAAAGGACTGTTACATTAATCATCTGAGCTAATGATAATTTTTACAAAAATGGCCGAACACTTTGTTTTATATTATCGGCCAGGGCCGTTACTGTGCATGAATATCATAGTTTAAGAAAATATTTCTGCAACAACTAAACTATTGACTGATAGACTTTGCGTGTTTCTTTTAAAACTATTGTATCCAAATGTTAACAGAACTTATGACTGATAGTACATTTGCATATTCTAATACACAACAATACAAACACACAAATAAATATCACTGATATGGGTACTTTTGTATATAAATTCTTCTGATGTTATTATAATTGTTTTTTCTTTATATTTTTATAAAGATCTACCAGAAATTCATATTTATATACATCAGACGTAGACTCAATACCAGCCCAAAGTTATATCACACAAAACACGTCAAAGTATTGTCCTTTAACATATTCACACCTTTTTTTTTGGTAAGACATTTGCACCTGAAATTTTAAACTGAACTTGATATCTTTCAAATATTTCTACCTTAAATAGCTCATGTTATAAATATAGTTTACCTCTTAAATTTTTAGAATAAACATATTATAAAACAAATTTAAATATAGTGATCATTTTATGAATTGTATACATTTAATTATTTGTTAATATATAATTGATGTAGTTCTTACAGATTGGAATGCATGTTAATTTTCTTGCTATGTTGTTGGTCTTTTTTTTAATATAAAATCGTTGAAAATAAAAATTTTGCACTCGTTTAATCAACCAAAGAGAAAACGGAAATAGAAATTATTCGAGGTGGTATAAAAAGTCTGAAAATGATCTTAAAAGTTATATACTGTAAACCTACTATAACGATGTTGATGATAGATCAATGATAGAGTAATAGATTTGAAGAGCAACGAAAAGAAACGCTCGATTGGAAATGTATAATTCCCATCCATGCCTTTTAAAAAACTTCTCCATGTGCTTTTTAGGCTGTACAAAGTTGATTGAAGCTTTAGGCAAAATTGACCCTTGAATTTATGTAATTACATCGAATGTAAAAGATAATAATAAGTGGGTCCATACGTTCTTCATATATATCATTTATAACCACAACGTATAATTGAAAATCCAAAATTTGACAAAAAATATATATTTGACCCGTCGCTTATTATGGTTGCCCCGTTCGTGTGTACTTGGCCGTTGAAGCTCCCATGCGCCATTTAGCCTCCAACGTATTCTCTACAATCTATTTGTTTAAACCATAATCTCTGTTTAGTCAATACTTAATTGCGCTTTATCTTCTTAATCGTCATGTAATCCATAAAAATCTTCGAGATATTTACTTTTTCGACTTAATTATGTATTTTCTTCTATAATAAACAAGTCAGATATTTTATAGCTACCTACCGGATTCTCATTCTTCATTTCTTATAATCACACTAACGTTTGACGTTGATTTAAAGAAACTGAAGTCAAGCTAAACAAAATCTGTTTGAGAATATGCTGATTAACACCCCATTCTGTAAATTATGTATAAAGCCACACGTGATGTAATTTAATTTTGGGTACTACGTCCATATTACCCAAGATATTAGTGAGCTTAGGTGTTACTTTTTGTCTTCAATGTGGTTGCATCATATCAAGTTCTTTGTCATAACAAATACTTATATATGGAACATGACTAGCGGTGTAATATTGTTCTTGTTATGCACAGCTTGTACATGCATATTGCAAACAAACTATCTTGCTGGGGTGACACATATGGGAAAGAATATTTTAGTAGTTAGATTGTTAATTCAAATGTAATTTTTGTTGTATCCTTGATTGACCTTGCATAAAAAGATTATCCAGTATGTATAAAAAATTCCAGTAAATATGTTTTAATTTGAATATTCTTATTATCTATCCAGATATATAAATAGGTTCTTGGTTACAGATGGTAAGTGACTGACAAAAAAACAAAGTTTGGATTGTAATACGATGAGAGTATGAGACCATTTTTTGCAGCATCAAGGGAAGGTTTATCTTGCCCGCTAGTACTCGAGTATTGTTTGTATTCTATTTATATTAATTGAAATAGTTTATATAATTATATACGTATGTATAAATTCATTCTTTATAGGTGCAATGTTTTTGAATATCACAAGAAATACTTCTTAGAAGTTTCATTTACATTCCCAAACTAGGGTTTCTTTGACTCTCAAAATTCAAAAATGGACTACATTAACACTTTACTTAATGCATGAACCTACTCATTTTTTGTTAGCGACAGTCTACCTTTTTTTTTTTTTAACTTGTATGACTATTATTTTTGTTAACTAAAAAAGAGTTTGAGTTTTAGGTTCTAATATCTCTATGGCCCAGGATCAGTTTTGTTAATACCATTAACTCGGCATAAGATCATTTTTACTACCGGAGTTTAAAAATAAAAGTACAACAAACGAGTCTCTACGTACGTTTAACCACTAGTATACACACCGGTGATGAGAAACATGTATCATTGTGTTCATTATAGATCATTCTTACCGTCTATCATTGTATCATTCTCACCGCATACGCGATAACTGATAAGTACTGTACGTTTGCTATGTAATCAATTGCCCCGATGATATATTTCAGATTTTTATACTTATTAAAAATCAACAAAACATATAACTTAGCAAAAAAAATTAAAAATAATTACGAACTATACATGTTTAATTCCCCCGATGCGTAACAGAGTTTCCATTCCGATGCGCATCTGGTGTAGTGGTGTCATAATTCCCCCGCACGGTACCGACCAATTCGATTGTTTATTAACAAGTACCCTCTCTATTTTATATGAACAAATTTAAGAAATTTATTTTTATTATAATTTCATTATTGAATCTATTGTAAAAGAAGTTTAAAACCTTATTGGTTAAATAATTCATAATAAAGTTAAAAATTAACATTATAATCTCAAAATGTCTTTTAATTTGAAACACTGTAAAAGTTCTAACATCTATAGTTATATGAAACGGAAGGAGTGTAATAGAATTAGAATCTTACAAATGTGTTGATATAAAAATCATAAATATTCCCGCCTTAAAGGCCATAGCTTAGGATCTAGGCAGGTGGGCCTCCCGACTTAAAGACCACACAAACTCTCATTTGTCTACTATTTCTTCCCACTCTTAAATATTTAATTAACTCATCTCTGTAACGGCCTATAAATACAACCCTATAACGCCATATTATACAGAAACAAAAACAAAAAAAGAAGAGAAAAAAACAGAGAATAGCTTTTTATTTTATCACACTTCTCTCCTCTCTTCTCACCAATCCAATAGCTTCTCCATGGCCACCTCCGTCGATAACCGCCATTACCCCCGCCTCAACCCCTCCATAAACGGCGTCGTACGATCCTTCAAACCTCCTCCCGTTCCTTCTCCCCGTCACCAAAACAAAACCGTCACCTTCCTAACCGAAAAGGTCGTCGTCGTCAAAGAAACCAAAAACGACGTCGCGGTGGACGACCGTTACGATTCAAGCGACGACGAGGACGAGAGCCACAACCGCAACGTCGCATACTACAAAGAGATGATACGCAAATCCAACAGCGACGTAGAACCGTCGATCATCGACCCCCGAGACGAATCCACGGCTGATAACTGGATCCACCGTAACTCCTCTATGGTGCGTCTCACGGGAAAACACCCTTTCAACGCCGAGCCACCTCTCCCTCGCCTCATGCACCACGGCTTCATCACCCCCGTCCCTCTCCACTACGTCCGCAACCACGGCACCGTCCCTAAAGCCGACTGGTCGGAATGGACCGTCGAGATCACCGGACTCGTCAAACGTCCGACGAAGTTCACCATGGAGCAGCTTATCTCCGAGTTCCCTAGCCGCGAGTTTCCGGTGACCCTCGTCTGCGCCGGTAACCGCCGTAAGGAGCAGAACATGGTGAAGCAGACGATAGGTTTCAACTGGGGCTCCGCCGGAGTATCCACTTCCCTATGGAAAGGTGTTCCTCTCAGTGAGATCCTCCGTCGTTGCGGGATATACAGTAGGAGAGGCGGCGCTCTCAACGTCTGCTTTGAAGGAGCGGAGGATCTTCCCGGAGGCGGTGGGTCTAAGTACGGGACGAGTATTAAGAAAGAGATGGCGATGGATCCTGCGAGAGATATCATATTGGCTTACATGCAGAACGGTGAGCTTCTGACGCCAGATCACGGGTTTCCGGTTCGGATCATAGTACCTGGTTTCATCGGTGGTCGGATGGTTAAGTGGTTGAAGAGGATTATTGTCACGCCTCAAGAATCCGACAGTTACTATCATTACAAGGACAATAGAGTTCTGCCTTCTCTTGTCGATGCTGAACTGGCAAATGCAGAAGGTAAATTAGTTACCATAATAATAGACATGGACCACATGGTAATAATTTGAGAAATATATACCGTACGTAGATAACATTAAAACATGTTTTTTTTTTTAAAATAGCACAAAAAATAAAAAATAGCAGTATTTAAAAAAAAGTGTTATTTATAAATTCGCATTTAGAGTTTATTATTTAGAAAAATCACGTTAAAGTAAGAGTATATAACATTTTAGTTATTTTAGTATTTAATTAGTATTATTTTAAATATTTTCTTGTTTATTATTTTTGTGATTTTTAAGAAATTTGTTTTAATAATTATTATCTTTCTTGTGTTGCAGCATGGTGGTACAAGCCGGAATACATAATCAATGAGCTTAATATAAACTCGGTGATAACAACACCTGGTCACGAGGAGATTTTGCCTATTAATGCGTTTACCACTCAGAAGCCGTACACGTTAAAAGGCTATGCTTACTCTGGAGGAGGTAAGAAGGTAACGAGAGTGGAGGTGACTCTTGATGGTGGAGACACATGGAGTGTGTGTGAGCTTGACCATCAAGAGAAGCCAAACAAGTATGGCAAGTTCTGGTGCTGGTGTTTCTGGTCACTGGATGTTGAAGTTCTTGATCTGCTTAGTGCTAAAGACGTAGCCGTTCGAGCTTGGGACGAGTCTTTCAACACCCAGCCTGACAAACTCATCTGGAACCTCATGGTAAGTTTCTTTTTTCTCTCTTTATTTTTTTTTCTCTTCTTTCAATATATTATAAAATATTTTTATGACTTGATTAACTAGAGTTCTTAGTTTAATCCCAATTTTTAGTATAAACAATACGCTTTTGTGTTTGTCTTCGTCCTAAAAAGCTGGAACTACAGTTCTATTGTTGATGATATTTTTCTAAACGTGTTACCTACCAATATGGAACCAAGAAAAGTTCTTTAATTGTCTTTGTTGAACAGTTCATTTTAGTGGTTAAGTAATATAATTTCCCTTCATGCGGGCAATTATACAAGTATAGACTTAAAAACTGAAAATATATAAAACTTTGACAAGTCTTTTAGTCTATGGTCTCCAGCTAATTAATCACAAGCAAGACACTGTTTAATGATGTTTGACGAAACCACTAATGACGTTGACTTGTATTTTAACAGGGCATGATGAACAATTGCTGGTTCAGAATCAAAACCAACGTGTGCAAGCCTCATAAAGGAGAGATAGGGATTGTTTTTGAACACCCGACCCGACCCGGAAACCAATCGGGTGGGTGGATGGCAAAGGAACGTCAGCTCGAGATATCCTCGGACTCGAACACTACTTTGAAAAAATCCGTTTCATCACCTTTCATGAACACTTCCGCAAAGATGTACTCAATGTCCGAAGTTAGAAAACACAACTCAGCTGAATCTGCATGGATCATAGTCCACGGTCACATCTATGACTGCACACGTTTCTTGAAAGACCACCCTGGAGGCTCAGACTCTATCCTCATCAACGCAGGAACTGATTGCACCGAAGAGTTTGAAGCTATTCATTCAGACAAGGCCAAGAAGCTTCTTGAAGATTACCGTATCGGTGAACTCATCACGACCGGCTACGACTCTTCCCCTAATGTTTCAGTCCACGGTGGCTCGAACGCGGCTTCTTTGCTAGCTCCTATCAAAGAGCTGTCTCCTTCAAAGAACATAGCATTGGTCAACCCACGTGAAAAAGTCCCGGTCACACTCATTGAGAAGACATCTATCTCTCATGACGTACGTAGGTTCCGGTTCGCATTACCATCAGAAGACCAGCAGCTTGGTCTGCCCGTGGGGAAGCACATCTTTCTCTGCGCCAACATAAACGATAAACCCTGTCTTAGAGCCTATACTCCGACCAGCACGGTCGACGCGGTCGGACATATCGACTTAGTCGTCAAAGTTTACTTCAAAGACGTTCATCCAAGATTCCCCAACGGAGGACTCATGTCCCAACACCTAGACTCGTTGCCCATAGGGTCGGTTCTGGATATAAAAGGTCCATTAGGACACATTGAGTACAAAGGCAAAGGGAACTTCATGGTCAACGGTAAACCTAAGTTTGCCAAGAAACTAGCCATGCTTGCCGGAGGAACAGGCATTACTCCTATCTACCAAGTCATTCAATCTATACTAAGTGATCCAGAGGACCAAACCGAGATGTTTGTGGTTTACGCAAACCGAACCGAAGATGATATACTTGTGAGAGAAGAGCTAGAAGGATGGGCTGATAAGCACAAGGACAGGCTTAAGGTTTGGTACGTTGTTGAGATTGCAAAAGAAGGTTGGAACCATAGCACTGGGTTTATCACTGAGGCTGTGCTTAGAGAACACGTCCCGGAAGGTTTAGAAGGCGAAACGCTAGCCCTAGCGTGTGGACCTCCTCCTATGATTCAGTTTGCGTTGCAGCCTAATCTTGAGAAGATGGGTTACAACGTGAAGGAAGATCTCCTTATCTTCTAAGATTTGCATTGAAAATTCGAAATTTAGTAACAAGTATCACTATAGCAAATAAATGGTTATATGAGTGCTTTTGTTAGAGTTTTTTTCAGTTCCAAATGTATAATGTATAAATTGCGTTTATATGGTTTAATCTTCTATAATATGTCATCTCTGATTACTGCCTCTTATAGTTCACATCAAGGGCTACTCATTTAATCACGCCTTATAAACGTTTGTCGTGTAGTGCTTAGTGCCAAATTAGTTACCACTTGCGGTCGTGTTGCTTTCATTTGTCAGTGAATAGAACAAGAAGGAAAAAACATACAAAACACGTTTGACTCATAATAGTTACACATTTTTATTATCGGCCAAGGGAGACGAATGGTGCGACAGTGTTTGATTCGATACAACAAGAAAGAAAGACTTAAAATGTAGTTTCGATTCGACCCCACAAATTTTCGTGGTTTGTACGCAATTTACATTGATACTAGCTACAAGAGCTAATAATGGAAGTAATCAAATAATTCCAGAATAGTTACTTATGAAGAGAATATATGATCGATGATAACTAAAGTATAACGCCCTCACCGCCCACGGCTAATGGGCCATTCACGCCCGCTCTCTCGGCCCGTGGGTCCAGGGCCCATCCCGTTTCAACGGCCGGTCCGTTAATTTTTCAAAGCTATAGAGTCATGTTTACTGACCCTGCAATCACCACCCGACCTTTCCCCGTGTTTTGGCCTCACTTACACGGTATCGCAAATCACTTCCCGATAGGTCACCCATCCTTTGACTACTCCAGCTCAAGCACGCTTAACTCTGGAGTTCTCTCAGGATGTGCTCCCGAAAAGGTAAGTGCACTTTGGTGACATAGGTAGCCAAATCAATCCTCTTAAGCCTTTCAATGTATCACAACTCGGGATGTTACAATTCACCCCTCTCAAAGAACGCAACGTCCTCGTTGCGCCCCACGACAGGTCTCAAGACGCCTCTCAGGTCAGAACTGAGATGGCTAACCAGCTCTGATACCACTTGTAACGCCCCGACCGCCCACGGCTAATGGGCCACC
>JABAYD010001781.1:0-10837 GCA_014822095.1 Diplotaxis tenuifolia
CTCGGGATGTTACAATTCACCCCCTCTCAAAGAACGCAACGTCCTCGTTGCGCCCCACGACAGGTCTCAAGACGCCTCTCAGGTCAGAACTGAGATGGCTAACCAGCTCTGATACCACTTGTAATGCCCCGACCATCCACGGCTAATGGGCCATCCACGCCCGCACTCTCGGCCCGCGAGCCCCATCTTATTCCAACGGCCGGTCAGTTAATTTTCCAAGGCTCTAGTCATGTTTTCTGACCCTGCAATTACCACATGACCTTTTTCCGTGCTTTGGCCTCACTTACACGGTATCGCAAATCACTTCCCGATAGGTCACCCATCGGATGTGCTCCCGAAAAGGTAAGTGCACTTTGATGACATAGGTAGCCAAATCAATCCTCTTAAACCTTTTCCATGTATCACAACTAGGATGTTACAGTTAGATGATAGGTCATATGGAGTAATAGTTTTGTATTTGACGTTGCTTGCCGTAGTAATCGACATAGTTTGTCAATTATATTAGAATAGAGAATCGTTGAATGTGTGCTGATCTTGCCTTTTGCTAAGTCACCACGGAATGATTGAATGTGTGATGAACTGCTTTTTGCTAGGTCACCACGGAAGTAATGAAGATTTTAGGAATATTAGTTTTGTGTTTGCTCTGATATCATGAAAAATTGTAGTTTGAGATCAAAGATAACTTATTTATTATTGATGATGAAGCTTGGTATTTATACCAAGAGAAGTATTGCTCAAATAGGAAAACCGAAAGCCAAAGCTAAATAGGAAAAACATAGAAAAGCTTATCTAAAACATATCATATGATTTCCTAAATCATATGGAAATCCTACTCCAATAAAACATGATCTTAACTACTTTAGACACGATCTACACTTTAATGTGTGTTAATCTTCTGATAGGCGGTGTCTCTGCGGATATTAAAAAGTATGCTTTGCGCCTCTCCATATCATCTTCTATATCTTTCTTAGTAAACTTATTCTCTGTGGTTGCTACAAACTCAAGTTTCGCATGACTTTGTTAGGTTCTTTTGTTAGGAACTCAATCAAAGAACCATTAATTAGGTTAGCTGCAGCGATTCTTTGTTAGGTTCTTTTGTTAGGAACTCAATCAAAGAACCATTAATTAGTTTCGCATGACTTTGTTAGCTGCAGCGATTTTTTTGTCTCGGCTTAAGGTACTTTGTTTATTGGTGGTTGATGTGGCGAGTGTTCAAATATATGAGAGCTTATTAGATTGTTCATGTCTTGAGGATCGTTCAGCAGAGCTTAGTGCTCCCAAGTTTAGATTGAATTTTTTGTGATGTTTGGAATGTATGATGGTATTTGGTATGTTCTGTTTCAGGTTCTTCTGACGAAATTCATAAAGTCGGTCTTCATTGTTTGAGAATAAACCAAATGTTGCTCAGGAACTCACTCTTGCAAGTATGTTACTTTATTTAGTTCAAGTCTGTGCTTCTATTTTATGTCTTCATTTTAGGTTCCAGAAAATTGTTCCTCTTAACACAGGTAATGTACTTGGAGGCGAAGCCAATGGCCATGCCAAAAAAATGACACGCCTTCATAAGGAAAACTCTCAACAACCTCCATGAGACAAGCGGTGCCATCCCCAATGCAGAGATTGATGCTTTTCTCTGATCTTCGGGTCAGAAGAGCACGACTTTCTTCAACACAGGGTCTTTCTAGCCCCTGAGCATATGGAGAATGGTTGACCATGACCCTTTGGTTCCGCACCCATCGTTTGACCATCGTTTGAGCGTCTATGGTCACGTGTTCTTCAGTCATACGAGCTTCAGTTTTTGCCAGGAACCTTCTGGAAAATGTGTTACTGTGTTATTATGTGGTTTAATTGTCAGAGAGCGACGAAGACAATGATTCTATATTGAGAATTCTAAGATGCAAAACAGTTCTTAGCAAAGCTAAAGAAGGCTTCCGGTATTGAGGTCCATTTTGATGAGGTCTAACAATATCAAATACAGAGGACGAAGGCGAGGAAGACATGTTTGATTTTGTTGCTGTCAGCGCTTTTGATGGCAGCCATTGGTGGTGGAAGTTCAGTAGGTGGCATGTTGTGGGCTATATCAAAGAACGAGTTATTCTTGGGTTCAGCCCCTAGCTGCACCTCTAGGTTCGTTTTTATTAATGATTATTATTTATTTATTTAATTAGTTGGTGAACCTAGAGGTTCACCTAGGGGGTGAACCCAAGAATAACTCTTAAAGAAACTGTCAATTAATTGAGAAAATAATTATAGTATTGTTTCGATTGGATGACTACAAAACGACATAATTATGTTAGAGCTATAAAACAGCAAATATAAGATTGCTTTGTTTTATTAAATGCATTTTCATATTTAGAGTAAAGCTAAAAGCACAAGTTTGTGAAATATTTGTTAGTTAGATTTTATATGTTTGTGATTTATAGTTTGATTATTTAGTTTAAAACTAACTAGATTTTAATCCGAGATTCAAAATTTATTTTTGTCTTTATTTAAAGTATGTGTTTGTCTAAAATTAGTAATCTAAAATTTGTAGTGATGATTGTTTTGCATTGATTTTTAATTTCTGTTTTGATTTTTAGATTTGGTTTTAAATTTTGGTTTTTAGTTTTTAGTTTTTAATTTTCTATTTTTGTTTTTCAGCTTTTGGTTATGATTTTTAGTTTTTTAGATTTGCTGAGTTTTTTTGAAATGATATTACCAACAAATAAATTCTAAATAATCGAACATCTAATTTAAAATTGAAAAGATGATATTTTTTTTGCGTTTTAAGCTATTGGTTTTAGTTGTTAATCTTTAGATTTGGTTTTTGGTTTTGCTTTACATTTACTTTTTCGAAAAATAATCAATAAATTATTTAATAAAAACTAGAGTTTGATTCGCGCACCCGTGAGGGTATTGATTTTAATGTTTTTACATATCTATATTCGTTTTCATGATTAATATTTAATATTTTATTTATCTATATCTAATTGTATTCAAAAGACTCGGTCTGAATCGGATAATAAGATTATTTTTGGTACAAATATCCAAATCTGTTTCAGATACATTGGTTATTTAGATATTTTTTTATGTTTTTACACATCAAAATCAAAATTATTCAGATCTTGGAGGATCCAACTCGAACCCCACACATAAATTTATAATACCTAAGAGTGGGCTAATTTCAAAACCTAAAAGAAAATTGATCTGGAAAGAAACAACTTGTACATGAATGACTATCTGAATGTCCATACCTAACTGGCTCTGTAAATAATATTAAAAAAAAAACTTCTATTTATACGTTTGGCTAAAATAAATGAAATAAAAAGAAATTTTTATTTCGTAAAATAGTTATCTAGAGTGAAACATTAAGTGAAAAAATTTAATACGTTTTAATTATTTTGATTTAAGTTATTATTTTATTCACATAAACTATGCATTTGAATTATGTGTTTGGCTATATAAGTTTTCACCAATTAGAACTTAGATAGAAGAAAGTTTCAGTAAAACATATTAAACCGAACTATTAACCATTGCAAAACTCGGTTATTTTACATCCTTGATTTTTTATAATTTCCACAAAGTTAATGTTGATTAACTAATAAATAAAACTCTACACTATTATTTTTATGGTAATATAATTAATGATTTGATGTATTGTTAAGTTAAATATTATTAATGTTGTGATATATTGTTAAGATACTATAATTAATGCAAATACTAAAAGAACACTATACTTTTTTATATTGTTATCCATGATTTTCAAACAATTCTTATTTATTAGGGTATCCATGTTTCCAAAAAACTCTAATTTATTAGGATATCTATGTTTCCAATTAACTCTCAAATGTACTTCGGTCTTAATAATATAGATAAAACAAACGGTAAATTACGATTTCCAAAATCTATTGGTTTCATATAATTAATAGATTTACATATATGTTAAGAGCTGTTAAGATATGAAATCTATTGACTTCATATAATTATTAAATTTACATGTTTCATATTTTGATGATATCTAAATATGGATATTAATCGTGTTGGTTTAATTTAAGTAATACATTTTAGTCAACTACTAGATTTTGACCCGAACTTTCAAAGCGCGAGTTTGTCTTTTCCTTAATTTAAAAAAAAAATTATTGTCTTTTCCTTAATTTTAAAAAAAAATTATTGGAAAATGATATAAATGAAAACGCGGGTTTGTCCTTTTCTTCTTTTTTAAAAAATAATAATTTATTGGAAAAAGATATATTTTCATATAATTTAACTTTAATTCTCATCAAAAAAACTTATTATGATGAGATTTTTTTTTTTGCTAAAGTTGTTTTATATACACTTTTAATTTGTTAATAAGCTATTCAACCTAGATAATAGGAAAGTATACCCTAAACTATGATTGCTGATTACTTATTTTTGATTTAATTGAGAAATGGCGGCGGTTAGGGCGACACCTTTGGCGACAACTTCTGCGACAGAGGGAACTGACTGTAGAGTGGTGGTATCTTCTCCTCCGAGTGTCGATCGTCTATCGTCCAATCGGAATGGAGCAACCTTTCAGAAGGAAAATATCCTTGTTGCGATTCCGAGCAAAACAGAAAATTTCCAAATCCTTTTTGGAATTATCGAGAGGTTTTTGGAAAATATCGAATTTCCTGTCAAATCGCGAAAGATCCTCGATGTATATCCGAGTATATATTCAACGTCGTTACCCTACATATCACCGAGAGTCTATACACGGGGAATATAAAGTTTGAAACTCATCTTTCTACTGGTGATGGATGTGATGTTACTTGAAGGGTTGCAAGGTATGTCTCTGGAGGAGGATAAACCGATTGTTATCCCTCTGGAGGATGAGTGAATAGAATGCTTAGAACTATGCTGAAGATCTGGAAGGTCTACGATCGAGCTACCAGATTGGCACTGAGTAAAGATCGGTTCCAATTTGTTTTTGAGTTGGAGACAGACATACAGATGATACTGAAACAAGGTTTCTGGACATTTGATGACTGGGGTCTGGCGTTAGAAAGATGGGTGGAGGTGCCTCCTCTCAAATTCCTGCAAACGGCTGCTATATGGGTGAGGCTTAGGAACATCCCAGCCAATTATCTGATGTTGAAGACAATTGATCTGGTTGCAGCTGGGATTGGTCCAGTCAAAACTATTGAGTTCGACCCGGAGAAGCCCTTATTGACAGATTATGTGAGAGCTCAAGTGATTCTAGACCTATCTCTTCTGGTTAGGGATAGGAAGTCACTCACAATACATGGTGGACATACGGTCTACGTGGAAGTTGAGTACGAACGGATCAGAAAGAAGTGTTTCCATTGCTTATGGTTGACACACGAGAAGCAAAAATGCCCGCTATGGCTACAATCTAAGAGTAAGGGGAAGAAGATAGCTTCCGCGAAGGATACAGAGGAGAAAACACAAGAAGAGAGATGTCAGCACCACGTCAAATTGGCCTCAACTCTGATGCCACTGCTTGCTCCATCTATCCCGCCTGGTTTTGAACCTCACAGCAGTGTGGTAGACCCTGAAGTTTTCAAACAGAGGATTTATATGGATTGTGAAGACCCTAAGGAGAGAAGATACAGAGAAGTGAGAATGAAGGAAACATTAGATGAGTTCTCGCGAGTCCCAGCGGCTCAGAGATCTTGTATGCGTCTTGAACCTCCTCCGGTGATTGTAGCTGCAAATAGAAAAGAAAGAGGAAGAGTTTTTGACTTCAGGGAAGCTGAAAAAGAAGGGTTAGCGGATGTGGCTGAATCTTCAGCTCAGAGGAGGACTTATCAAAAAGTCTCACCGGAAAAGAATAGAGTAAACAACAGTACCAACCAACCATTGATGTTGCTGATTCTGTTACAAAGCATGGAAGGGAGACAGGAGGTGCTTTTGTCTTCTCCTCACCGGAAAAACGTACTAGGGGAGTGGAAGGCTCTAGAACCACTCCGGCTAGATCTCTTGATTTTGAGAAGGGAGGCTTTGTTATGGGAAGCCAAACGTCAAGATCTGAAGGAAGATATAACGGTAACAGGGGTCAAAAACGTGGCAACTCTACATGGAAGCGTCACTACCAGGGTAATCAGAGTCATGCAGACAAGAGCAGTTCTAGAAACAATAGAGACATAGGAGAAGGTCATGCCAAACGCAAGGAATCGGAGGAGGGAGAAGTAACGTCCAAGGTATCCAAACATGATGAAGATTTGATGGTTCACCAGAAACCATCCAATCCTCAATGACGACGCTCAGTTGGAACTGTCGGGGATTGAGGAACAACTCGACAGTTCGACGCCTTGAGGAGATGATTCGTGAACATCTTCCGGATTTTCTGTTTCTCCTAGAGACTAAGAACTCTAGTGATCACGTGGTGAAGTTACAAAGCTCGTTGGGTTATGACCACAGTTACTTGGTGGACCCAGTGAGGCTTAGTGGAGGTTTAGCCCTTTTCTGGCGCAGTACGTATGAAGTGGAGATAGTGTCTGCCTCAGATAGGGTGATTGATACATGTGTTAAAATTGGTGGACTGCAATACCACATGTCTTTCATTTATGGAGACCCGGTCAGACATAGAAGACAGGCAGTGTGGGATTTACTGAAGGACATAAGCTTGTCTAGAGATGGAGCTTGGTTTTTAATAGGAGATTTCAACGAGATGCTAGATAAATCTGAGAAGCTAGGAGGTCCAGTACGCGAGGAGAGCTCATTTTTTGGTTTCCGAGCTATGCAAAGAAACTGTCGTTTGAAGGAAACTCCTTACTCTGGCAACATGTATTCTTGGGCATGGGCTCGAGAGATTATATCGAATGGAGTTAAGGAAAAAGTCTGGATCCAGTGCAGGCTAGATCGAGCTTTTGGAAATGCGGAATGGTTCAGGCTATTCCCAGGTACACACATAAAGTACTTGGAACGAACTGGATCAGATCACAGACCTATTTTCATGAGCCTACTACCGGTAACTGTAAAGAGGGGAAGACGTTTCACGTTTGATAAAAGGTGGTGTACCAAACCAGAGGTGATGGAGGTGATTCGTAGAGGATGGAACACGCAGAATATGGGTTTTAACAGCACAGTTGTGGAAAGAATCAAATCCTGCAGAAGAGAACTTTCACACTGGAAAAAGCATGCGAACGTGAACTCGAAAGAATGAGTGCTGAAGCTCCAACAGGAGCTGGAGAATGAAGACTGCAAACAGTGTCCTGATATGCAGAGGATTGCATCACTGCGGGTGGATATTGAAAAGGCATACAATGAGGAAGAAGTTTTTTGGAAACAGAAGTGCAAAAACACTTGGCTGCAGGTGGGTGACAAAAACACCAGGGTTTTCCACGGATGGGTGGAGACACGGAAAATGAAGAATAGAATCCAGTCACTGCGTGATCAGATGGGGAATGAGGTGTTCTCAGAAGAAGCCAAAGGGGATATTGCAGTCAAGTACTTTGAAGAGCTCTTTCATTCATCTGGATCCCAAAACGCAGACACAATATTGGAAGGGATGAAACAGAGAGTCACTGCTAGAATGAATATGAGTCTGACGAGGCCGGTATCTGACTCAGAAATCCAATGTGCCGTTAAAGATATCAAAAGCGACAGTGCTCCAGGAATTTATGGTATGACAGGTCAATTTTTCTAGAGATATTGGAGCATCACTGGAGAGCAAGCGACCAAGGAGGTAAAGGAGTTTTTCAATTCTGGTGTGTTACCGTCTGATTGGAATCACACTCAACTCTGTCTACTTCCGAAAGTCCCAAACGCAAACCAAATGAAAGATTTGAGGCCAATAAGCTTGTGTACGGTGGTGTACAAAATCATATCGAAGGTGTTGAGTAACAGATTAAAGGTGATCCTTCCGGAGATAGTCTCACCTACTCAAGGTGCTTTCGTTGAAGGCCGTCTGATTTCAGATAATCTTTTGATTGCGCATGAGATGATACACGGCCTAAGAACAAATCCCAATTGCAGAGGAGATTTCATAGCTATTAAGACGGACATGTCTAAAGCTTATGACAGGGTGGAGTGGGATTTCCTCGAGTCTCTGTTTTTAAAAATGGGTTTTGACAGGCGCTGGATCGACTGGGTGATGAGTTGTGTCAGGTCAATTTCGTACACAGTACTGATGAATGGAGAGTCTTATGGTCATATCACTCCACAACGAGGTATCAGACATGGAGACCCCTTATCTCCTTTTCTGTTTATTCTCTGCGCCGAGGCTCTGGTCCACGTGATGAACAAGGCTGAACAAGATGGTCGAATCAGTGGGATGAAGCTTACACGGAACTGCCCTTCTGTACAACATCTGCTCTTCGCAGATGA
Organism: Diplotaxis tenuifolia; assembly: GCA_014822095.1. NCBI lineage: Eukaryota > Viridiplantae > Streptophyta > Magnoliopsida > Brassicales > Brassicaceae > Diplotaxis > Diplotaxis tenuifolia. The sequence goes on from JABAYD010001781.1 coordinate 8,290, forward strand.
CAGTCTGTTCCTGTGTAAGGCTACCCTCAGCGAGTGTGAGGAGTTTTTGAAATGTCTGAAGTTGTATGAAGAGTCCTCTGGCCAAGTAATTAACTTTCAGAAGTCAGCAATTACCTTCGGAGCTGATGTGGATCCGGTTATGAGAAGGCTACTTGCTGAATTTCTACAGATCGAAGCTGAAGGAGGAGATGAAAAATACTTAGGTCTGCCTGAATGTTTCAGTGGCTCAAAACAGAAGCTTTTGGCTTTCATAGGGGAGAAGTTAAATAAAAGACTTCGAGGTTGGTTCGCTAAGAAGCTCTCACACGGGGGCAAGGAGGTACTCCTCCAATCTATTGCAATGGCGCTCCCTGTATACGCGATGTCGTGCTTTCGCCTCACGAAACAGCAGTGTCAAAAGATAATGAGTGCCATGGCTAGCTTCTGGTGGGATGAGGATGGGGAGAAGAAAAAGATTCGATGGGTCTCGTGGAAGAAAAGGATTTTAACCAAGCCCTTCTAGCAAAGCAAGCGTGGAAGATTCTCAATGAACCTGATAGCCTATTGGCAAAGATCTATAGAGGCATATATTTTTCTAAATCAAGCTTCCTGGATTGTGGAAAGGGCTACAGACCCTCATACGCATGGAGAAGCATCTTGTTTGGCCGTGAACTTCTGAACAAAGGTCTGATCACATCTATTGGTGACGGAAAGGAGACACTAGTGTGGCTAGACAAGTGGATCCTAGATGAAGCTCCTCGGCGACCAATCAATAAGCAGATCACATATGATATGAATCTACGAGTGGCGGACCTTATAGAAGATAATGGGAAATGGAACTCAACTCTACTTGGTGAACTATTTCCACCTAATGAGGTCAAGCGTATCACTCAAATGGTGATTGGTAGAGTGGATGATAGGAAAGTGTGGGCTTACAATAAGAATGGGGACTATTCAGTGAAGAGCGGGTGTTGGATGCTTGCTAATGTTATAAGGAAGAACGAGATTGCTCAGCTTCATGATGAAGAGGTGGTGGATTTGAAAAAGAGCATCTGGAAGATACCTACTATTCCAAAGATTCGCACCTTCTCGTGGATAGCAGCCTCCGGAGCCCTTGCAGTGGTGGAACGCCTCATGGCTCATGGAATGTCGGTGGAGCTTCAGTGTAAATTATGCAACCAGGGAGTGGAGACAATACAGCTGCTTTTTCAGTGTCCATCAGCAGAACAATTTTGGAGTGGTCTGAACTATGATACTGCAACTCTCTTTGCAGGTACATCTCTCACGGGATGTCTGAAGAAATGCATTGACCTTCTGTAGGGATCTAATCTTCAGCAGCGGTATAGTAGAGCTATTCCTTGGTTTCTATGGACTATATGGACGAAAAGGAACAACGTATTGTATGCAGAAACACAAGAATCTCCGTCAATACTGCTAATGAGAATGTTAGAAGAAGTCTCAGCCTGGTTTGAAATCAACAAGAAGCCAATCCCAGTAACACAAGAAGTAGGCGGGCTTGGAGCTAGAAGACAATGGATCCCTCCATTACCTGGTATTGTGAAATGTAATTTCCATGTGAATTGGAGAAACAAGAACTTTCTAGCAGGTGGAGCGTGGATCACAAGGAACCACAAAGGTGAGGTTGACTTGCATGTCCGGGATGCATTGACGCCATCCCCTGACAGACTTTCAACGGAGATGAATGGTCTGTTGTGGGTCCTTAGAAGTCTTCGTGATGTTGGTCTAAAAACAGTATGCATAGGCACAGAGTCCAAGCAGCTAGTATAAGCAATAAAGAAGCCATCACGTTGGCCCTGCTACCGCTGGCTACTCAAACTAATAGAGGAAACATGTGCTGAGTTTGATGTACTGTCCTTTGAGGTTGAATCGGACAGATCGAGTAAAGTAGCAACATTGATAGCCAAGAGTGTATTACGAGATGGAAGGCTGCAATCATACCTCGCAATGGGAAGCCAATTTTTTAACTCATAAGCTCTTCCCTTAGGGTGAGTTGGTTTGCAAGTTTTGGTGTTTTTTTTATGCTCTGCTTTTACATCATTTTTGTTTGGCTTCTACATTATTGTTTGAACCTCTCGTTCTCAATTATATTGCATTTGAGTTAAAAAAAACTATGATTACTGATATAGGTAAAACATTTTGGGGTGTAGATACAACTTTTAGGGATTGGCACCAACAAACTGGTAATCACATCCGTCTCCTAATAGAAATAAACTCATGTGAATTGAAATTTACTCATTGACAAACTGGTAATCACATCCGTCTCCTGATAGAAATAAACTTGCGATAGTATCTATATAAATTGTGAGAGAAACTAGAGAGAAAAGTGTTATGAGAAATGTTGTGTGTTCTTTTCATTAGCATAAGCCACTTTATATAGTGGAAAAACATAGGGTTTACATGGGGAGGCAATGAATGCTATCTTTGACCATATTGATTACATGAGATACTATATGATATAATACATATAAGATATAGTCTAAGTTCCTTATGATATATGCTGGTCGGTTGGGAACCTCCTTGGTTTCCTCTTAGTACTTGGTTATGGGAA
>JABAYD010001811.1:0-14438 GCA_014822095.1 Diplotaxis tenuifolia
ATATCGAAACACGAGATTCTAAATATCCTACAAAAAGAGTTAGACTATGGGACGACAACTCATATTCTTCCCTCCACATTCATACGGATACAAACTCGCTCTTAAAACGCGAAACACAATTTAAAAGATGGCCGCAAAGCGGCACAGATTCAAAGCTACATACGGCCAGTACAAAAATATAGTGGCCGCACATTAGCGAAGCAAACAGCCTCCGAGGCAAGTCCCGCGGGTGATACAAGACACCATCGACATAAACATGCTTGATAATATCTACGCATAATTGGACTGTAGTCTTACTAGAAAACAGGTCGTACGAACCTTAACTCTAAGACGAACTACGAAAGGCTTGATCCCTTCAAGAGGGTACGTAGGCAGCCTTCATTAGTTGCAGTCCCAATCCTACAGCTTTCCATTCCAATGAGGGTGGGAAGACCACTTTCAACAGAACTTCTCAACCATGAATTCCCTTCATCATCTAACCAATTTCTCTTTTACCCTCCCTACGAGCGCGGCGAACGTTTTGGCCAGACAGATCCGTGACACAACGAGAATTAGCCTCATGTTCATCCCTCATACAAGGAACTTCCCTCTCGGCCCACTCTTGAGCGTGAAGGGAGTTAGCGTTAATCTCCTCTTTAAGACGAGCAGCCTCCTGCGCTGCTGGCTCAACTCTGAATTCGGCCCTACGGGTCTCCGCATTACTTTCATTCAAAGCCTCATTCATAAAACGAAGACCCTTCCATAAAAAAATAGTATTATATTCTTATCATATGCAGGGTAATATCAAGAATCAGCGAAAGGTAACGAACCTTGTTAATGAGCCTTGATGCTTTCGTGAAATGCGTTGCCTCGGCTGGCCTAATCTCGGACAGAGAAACCGTGAAATCAATGTAGCCAGTGATATCAATCTCTAGGTCATCACTGTCGTGGCCCTCTGGAAAATCGTCAAAAAACTGACCCATAACAACGGGAACGCCTCTATCCTGTGGAGATCTCGACGTCTCCCTCGCGGCTGGAACATTGTCCATGTTTGTCTCTGATTCACCCTCAACCAGCTCGCTCTGCTGAGAATGAGAAAAATGGTAGGCAACGGCACGATGGAGTCTCTTAGGAGAAAAGTGTCCCTATTAGAACAGACCACCGAGGAGAATAATCCCGACTTGCTTGAGATCCTCGGATTTCGGAGCAAGAATGCCAGTCAGTGCAAAACAAAATCAAGACACGAAGTTAGAATTCAGAAACAACGTACCCAAAGACGTACAATCGGAATACCCTTTTTTCCCCATTCACTTCTGAACGTGGGGATGCAGATTTCCTCTACTGAGGCACTATCAATATGAACGTAAAAGAAACACTCTTTCACATCGTGACCATTCTAGGAAAATCCTTCAATGATCGACATTTCCGCCCGCGGAGATAGGTAAGAGTAACTCTCGCTCGTGTTCTTAGGTGACAACATGGCCTCAAGATAATCCGCGTTAAGGGTCATATTACCCTCATAACTTAGCACCAAAACCCCGATAAGATGCTATAGCACGGAAGGGTGAGTTGATTGATCGACAAATCGATCCAAGAATTTTACTATAACCCGCGGAATGGGAAACCATAATTGTCAATGCAGCAAGAAAGCTTTGTAGCACATAAAATAACCCAGAGGCAGATGCTTGGCATCTTGACCACATTTGGGAAGGCAAAACTGCATTGAATCTGGGATCATGCGGGAGACTCGCATATCTCGAGGGAACGAAGGGAACTCTTGCTCGGACCTTTCTTGTTCTTCTTCAACCCGTTCCTCGAAGGAACCCATAAATTAGGCTGGGGGATTCCAGCGGCACGCACGGCCTGCCAATACCTCTCGATCTCCTCGCCCTCCGCGGTACACTTCAAAAATACCGGTTCGGAAAGGTCACCATTGTTAGGGAAAAATATTCAGGTATTATTTCTTCCAGCCTCTAGGCAGGGTCCAGACCTCCGGGTCACCGATAAGGTAAAAGCTCCAGATCCCCGCTAAGAGGAACCCTGGCATCGGTCCCTGGAACCGCTCCTGATCAAGAAAATGGAGAACTTCCGATAGGGTGAACCTTCCATATTTCTGAATATGGAAGACTTCCATCTTCTTAAACCGACTAGAACCAACCCAAAGACGACTATATAAAGAAGACTAAAACCCTAAGGCAAGGGATCGACTCTTTTTGGCTTAGAACTAGGGTTTATCTAGATATGCATTGTAATCTCTCTTGTTATTGTCTGACAATCTAATAAACGTCTATTTCAGCCTGTGTTCTTATTATTCTCTCTAAAAACTTTACTAAATACTCCAAACACCCTCTAATCCATACAAATAAACGGCTTACTCATCGTTTCGTGGTACTCACAACGAGCCTACACAAAAATCCCCAAGCAGTTTGGCGCTAGAAGGAGGGGAGTAATCTAAGCTACGTGACGATAACAATGAGTGGGTCAGAGAACCTACCGCAGGTTACGCCAAGAGACGCCGAACCCCAGAGAGAAATTGATGCCATGCAAAGCCAAGTAACCGGTTTACACGGAGCTCGGGAAGCTACTGACGATCCCACGCTCTCTTCTGAGGTTCAAAGCCTGAAGAAGAAATTGGATAACCATTCGAAGCAAATGGAATAAAGCGCCGAAAGTTCTCCCTGCTTGAATCAAAAAACCTTGCTCTTCGATATACGAATCAATCCCTCAACATGGCAGGCAATAAGAAACGTCGCTTCTGCACACAAGTACGATCTATGCCCAAACTAGATACACTTGGAGTCAAAGAAGACACCATCCGACAACCAGAAGATGATACCGGGGCACCACACGACAAGACTGGAGACGCCCAGGCCCACGAGATGATATCCAGCGATGTCGAGTCAGATTTGGAGAGGGAAGCCTCTAGAGAGGCAGCCGCGATGAAATCTTCTGTCCTGCTTACCTGGAGCAAGTATTCTCCCAGAAGTTCGACGTCGTGCAATCAATCTTCCCATGACTTAAGGTTATTTTTAATCACAACATGCAACAAAGCAGATATTGACTGGCTTATAACTTCAGTTTGCCCATCTGTTTGTGGGTACAAGTTGTTGAAAACATTGGCTTCGTTCTTAACTTAGCCCATAGGGTTCTCCGAAAATGACTAAGGAATTTGGTATCCTTATCTGAAAAAATCGTTTTAGGAAAACCATGCAACCAGACCACTTCTCTAAAGAATAACTCAGCTACCAAAGAATTCATTATCAGTTTTATGAAAAGGAATGAAATGAATCATTTTCAAAAATCTATCTGCAACAACAAAGATATAATCTTTTCCTTTTTGAGTCCTAGGCAGTCCTACCACGAAATCCATGAATATGCCACTCCATGGTTCAGTTGGAATAGGCAAAGATGAATGTACTTACCTTTTGGTTGTGCTTTGGCCTTGGTAGCTTTACAAATAGTGCATCGACTGCATATCCTTTCCACATCTCTTCTCATCTGCGGCTAATAAAATTGATTAGTCAGTGAACTCATACTCTTGGCTACACCATGATGTCCGATAAGACCTCCCTCGTGTGCTTCCCTAGTGAGCAACTCTCTCAAAGAACAATTAGGAACACAAAGACGATTCTCAAAGAACAAAAACCCATATGTTTTTTAAAACTTTACATTTTCAACCTTGTCACAAGATTTAAAACTTTCTTTGAAATTGGAATCTTGATCATAATACGCCTTAGCCAGCTCAAATCCAAACAACTTAGCGTCCAAAGTAGAGAGTCAAACATACCTTTTGGAGAGTGCATCAACCACAATATTTTCCTTACCTTTCTTGTAGCGGATGACATATGGAAATGTTTCTATGAACTAGACCCACCTAGCATGATGTTTGTTGAGTTTTTGTTGACCCTTGAGTTGCTTAAGAGACTCGTGGTCGGTGTTAATGACAAATTCTTTGGGGCCCAAGTAGTATTGCAAAGTCTGTAATGCTCTCACCAAAGCATATAGCTCTTTGTCATAAGTTGGGTAGTTCAAGGTAGCACCTCCTAGCTTCTCACTGAAGAAAGCAATTGACTTCTTCTCTTGCATCAACAAAGCTCCAATACTTACACCAGAAGCATCACACTCGATCTCAAATGTTTTCAGAAAATCTGGTAGAGTAAGTAAAGGGGTGTTAGTCAACTTCCCTTTCAATGTTTGAAACACCACTTCTTGCTCTTTTTTTTTCCACTTGAAACCAACATTTTTCTTAATCACCTCGGTAAAGAGGGCAGCCATAGTACTAAAGTCTCAAACAAACCGTCTGTAGAACCTTGCTAACCCATGGAAGCTCCTAACCTCACTCACTTTTCGTGGACTAGACCATTCCCGGATCGCCTTCACCTTCTCCTCGTCCACTCTGATTCCATTAGATCCTATCACAAAACAAAGAAAAAACAAGTGATATGTTCCAAAAGTTATTTCTTGAAGTTAGCATAGAGTTTTTTTTTTTCTTAGGGTCTCTAGAACAGCCTTAAGAGGATCCTTATGTTCAGACAAGCTCTTGTTATACACTAGCATATCATCGAAGTACACAACAACACATTGTCCAATCAAAGATCTAAGCACATGGTTTATTAGCCTCACAAAAGTATTAGGTGCATTAGTTAAGTCAAATAGCATTACAAGCCACTCATAGAGCCCTAGCTTAGTTTTGAAAGCGGTTTTCCATTCATCATCCTCTTTCATTCTAATTTGGTGATAACCACTTTTCAAATCGATTTTAGAAAACACACAAGATCCTTGGAGTTCATTAAGCATGTTATCGAGTCTAGGGATATGGTGGGGATACTTACTGTTATGTTGTTGATGTCATGGTATGTTCCACTTCTTAGATGGTGTCAGAAAATACAGAATGCGCAGCAGATGTTTCTCACATCAGTTTGCAAAGCTTCGAGCACTACTTATTTCTGAGTTGATAGACAAAGGAGATTGGTATATGTAGACTTTCACAAAAAGAATGACAAAGCTTCAGAGAGTAGACATTGAGACTTGTTTTGGAGCAAGTTTTCATTCTCATTTGGACTGAATCAAATCTCCAGAAGTTAAGCTAATGACTAAAAATAAGCGCCGAGTGGGAGGCAACCCTTTATTAGGTAAGTTTTAAAATTAGTTTTATTTTCATTTACTACTGGATTTTCATTTATTTTAGGTCAAATAAAAAAAAAGATGAACAGTGAAGTTATTTGTAGTTCTTTTACCGTAGTTGAACATTACTATACCAGAGAAACTGTAGCAGCGATCGCAACTGTAGCAATATGTGGGAACTAAAATTCGCTCTGTCCATTTACGTAAATTAAGGAAAGTTAAGAAAACCATAATTTTCTAGAGGTCTTGGATCTCAAAGAAAGCCAACGATAAGTGACACAATAGACGCAAAAATATGAAAAGATAACAAACGAATTTATAGAAAATAGTAGATCTTATTTCGAAACCCCGTAAGACCATTGCGATCATCACAAAAGATTATAAAGGCTTTGGCCACAAGAGCTGTCAGTGAGTTACCTAGTTCTAGCAACCTACAACCTAAAACCTTAAACCTGGTTGAGTCGCAGCTCCATAACAAAAGACGAAAAAATACGAAAAAAAGTTTTGATTAATTTCGGACTAAACCTTATGAAAGACTGCAAATGTACCCCTCTCGGGCATAAAGATAAATGTAGATGAATTAAAAGAGATCGACAAGATATCAAACTACCTTGGCGAGTTCGTTTATTAATCGAGATTGATTTATAGAAACAAAACTTGTCGAGAATAAAGCCTAAGGTTTCTAAGTCCAGAGGATTCTTGGAGTCTAAAAGAATTTTCCTTGCGTTTTTCGCCTTAAAATCCTTTATATACTCCTCCTTATGTCAGTTTGGACTTTCCTTTTTCGCCTAGCTTGTTGTGGAAATATTATGTTTTTCTGGATCTGCATGATTATCTTCGGAAACTTAACATTTATCTTCCAGACTTGACATTTATCTTCTACTGCGAGTAATAGATAAACCGTCACAATATCCCTCGGTTAAACTTTATCTAAAATTGTAAGTGGCCTTCTACCGCCTTTTAGATCCCTTCGGGCCATTTAATGACTTTAAGCGCTTTTACAATTTCTTAGAGAAACCATCCTTGATACAACGTCCATTCTTATAAAATAATTCAAATCACTCGTATAGTAGAGGCAGTCTGGGTGTTATGTTAACAGTTTCCGTTTTATACAATCAATTTGAGCTTATACGAGAAAACAATTCTTTGCAATTTTTATCATAAAGTTCCAACAATAACTCTAATTGAGACGAAATAAGAGATACTTTGATGGAGGCCTAGAATTGGGGGATCCGGTGGAGAGAATGCATGGCATGAGACTGATCCAAGTCACTTGATGGTGAATTGGACAAGACTGATCCACCTCGCCATTGGGCGAGTTAGACTTGGTGCATCCAACTCGCCCAATTGCGAGTTGGACATGGTGCATTCAACTAGCCCAATGGCAAGTTGGATTGGTCAATCCAACTCACCATTGGACGAGTTGGTTGAGGCGTGTCCAACATGTCCGATGTGTCGGGTGATGCAGGTTTTTTTCATTTTGATGTTCGAGAACTATCCGTTCAAAGATCTTGTCGTGTAATATTCTAAAAATACAAAGTTTTAGTTTTCCATATTTTTATAATCTTTTTGTAAAGATTCTTCGGTTACTTCCGAAAATTTATTCCGTCGTGATCGGTTTTGAGCCCAAAGTCCTACTGGCTTAATGGCGAGTTGGACTGGTCCAATTAGCCTGATGGCAAGTTTGACTGGTTTTACTAGTCTGATGACGAGTTCGACCAGGAGGGTGGCGAGTTCAGGAAGCTCGATTGTTGCATGGCCTACTCGCCATGTGGCAATGGATGTTGTATGTTCTACATGCCATGTGACGAGTTGAAAATGTTCGCTTCTACTTGCCATCCGAAATTATTTCGGGAAAGTTTTGTAGGGATTGAAACCAGTCATGACGGAATCAACGCCTAAACGTTCTCGAGAAATGTTTTACAAGAAATTTTAGCGACTTCTCGAAAACACAAGGTCACCTAAACACTTCGTGTAAGCATACGAAATTATGTAAGTACTTCGTACGCCTTTAGTAAAGTTACCCGAAGACTTTGCCAAGTTATATGAACTAACTAAAACGCTTCGTAGGGAGACCAAAACTCACTACACACTTCGTATATAAACTCGGAAAACACTGGAACGTATGCCCAGTTCCCCAATCGGCGAGCTGGAACGATGTCCAGCTTGCCAACCGGTGAGCTGGCCAAGCCGTCCGCTCTGATACCAGCCAAGTCGGACCACAACTTCCTCATTGCGCGGACATGAGGCCCTTGACTCGATCATACTCCAAAATACGGTCGGAACATCTTTCGTTTCGTCTCGATCAGTATTGTCGTTGGAACTTTACGACAAAAACCGCCGAGACTTGTTTTCTCGTGAAAGACTCGAGTAAGTCGTATAAAATGGTAGCGGTTAAACGAAACGCCAAAGGTTATTAAACTATACGACTAACTCAAGAAGTTCTTTAAGAATGACATCTTGTAACGGTACGATTTCGTCTAAACTCGTAGAAACGGTTAAAATCGCAGAACGGCCCGAAAGATCGTAAAACGCGATAAATGCCCACTTACGACTTTGGATGAAACCCAGCCCAGTAACATGATGAAGGTTAATCTATTACTTGCTCGAAGAGATAAATGTAAAGTCTGAAGATAAATGTCAAGTTTGAAGATAAATGTCAAGTTTGAAGATAAATAGAAGTTTTCAGAAGATAAATATGGGAGATCGAGATAAACGGAAGATTTCCGATAGACGCGAATCAGGGCGGAAAAGGAAAGACCAAACCGCCTAGAAGAGGAGTATATAAGACAAAGTCGAGGTTAAGGAGAAGGGACGATTTTCAAGACTCTTACAACTTTTCTAGACTTTGTACTCTTTGTACTTAGAAACTTAGGCTTTATCCTCGACAAGTTCGGTTTCTATGACTGGCACTCAATTACTAGAAGAACTCGCCCAGGCAGTTCGATCTCTTGTCCAGCTCTACCAATTGAACTACGGTCGGCTTGATACTCGAAAGGGGTACGTAAGGTTCAGTCCGAAATCAATCAAAACCCTTTTTTCGTATCTTTTTCGTCTTTTGCCATCGAGCTGCGACTCGACTAGGATTAAGGTTTTCTATTGCTAGATCTAGATAACTCGCTGACAGATCTTGCGGCCAAAGCTTTGTAATCCCTTGTAATAATCGCAACGCTCTTATGTAGATTCGAAATAAGATCTACTTTCTTTATAAAATCATGTTATCATATTTTCTGCAATTATTTGGTTACTTGTCGTTGGCTCTCGCAGAGATCCGGGACCTTTGGAAAATTAGGGTCTTCCTAAGTTTTCTTAATTTTTGGAAATTGACGGTGCGAATTTTGGTTCCCACAGTTTGGAGCCAGAAGGAGGGGGTACAGATTACTCTAACTCATAGTCGCAAAACGCTTGACCAAAACGATGTCTGGATATATGAAAGACATTGTCGCAGCTCGCGGAAACTCTGGTAAAACAACTCCAGCTGTGAGCGCTCCAATAGCCAACGCTAACGCAAACGCTGTAGTACTTAACAAAATTGAAAACCTAATCTTGACTTTTAGCCACGGTAAGAGCAACAAAACAAGCTCGCGATTTCTCTCCCTAAACACAAAGGGCAACTATAAAAACTATCAAACCCTGTAATGTTTTTCTTATTTCCGAGTTAGAAAAATCTCATTACGCATGGGTTGACCAAACGACGTTTTCCGAGAACTTTTTGGAAAAATAAAACTTGCTCTCCCAAAAACTGCGCAAAAACCAGATGTTACTCGCGGAGTTGGCCAAGCAATCAACCTCACCGTCTTAGCGAGCTGGTCGGCCTTTCTTCTTGCCATCGAGGCGCTGACTTTGCCCTGAGGCTCCAGCTCACCAACCGGCGAGCTGGCCAAGCCTAACAACCTCTCCGACCGGCGAGCTGACCAAGCACAACCAGCATGCCGACCAGCGAGCTGGCCAAGCCCAACCAGCTCGCCGATCGGCGGGATGGTCAACACTTTCTCCTCGCCCTCGAGGTGCTAACTTTACCCCGAGGGTCCAGCTCACCAACCGAAGAGCTGGCTGAGCCCATCCAGCTCACCAACTGGCGAGCTGGCCAAGCCATCCAGCTCGCCGACCTGCGAGCTGGCCAAGCCCAACCAGCTCGCCAACCGGAAAGCTCGGTGACCCTTTCTCCTCACCCTCGAGGCACTGACTTTACCCCGAGGGTCCAGCTCGCCGACCTGCGAGCAGTCCAAGCCCAACCAGCTCGCCAACCGGCGATCTGGTTGGACCTTTCTCCTCGCCCATGAGGCACTGACTTTGCCCCAAGTATCCAGCTCGCCAACCGGCAAGCTGGCCGATCCCATCCACATCACCGACTGGCGAGCTGGCCAAGCCCAACCAGCTCGTCGATCGGCGAGCTGGTTAGCCATTTCTCCTCGCCCTCGAGGCACTGACTTTTCCCCAAGGGTCCAACTACTCGCCAACTGGCGAGCTGGCCGAGCCCATCCAGCTTGCTAACCGGCGAGCTGGCCGAGCCATCCAGCTCGCCAACCGGCGAGCTGGCCAAGCACAACCGGCGAGCTGGTCGGCCTTTCTCCTTGCCCTCGAGGCACCGACTTTTCCCCGAAGGACCTTGCCACTCAACTCACCACCATAGTGAGCTGGAAAATCCTGATCGTACTCCAAACGATAAACACATTGTTTTTCGTTTCGTCCCAATCGAAGTAACCGTTGGGTCTTTACAATAAAAACCGCAAAGACTTGCTTTCTCGTATATGTTCGAATTGATTGTCTAAAACGACAACGATTCACTCAACACCAAAGTTGGCTATACTATTCGAGAGATTTGAACTCTCTCAATGCCATTCGGTTTTACAAAATTTTGTCACTTAAAGTCGAAAACATCTAGTCATAAACGTGTGATGGATTTTTCAGCAATGTTTGAAGCACACCTAGTCAGTAAAAAGACGAAGAATGAAGAAGTAGCAGTCCCTAATCATCGATGAGACTAAGGATGTGCAATTTGAAATAAACGTCTTAGGTGGATAGTCTAGCAAGCCAAGTCGTAGGTGATTTTGTCTATCTCGATCTATTGTTCTCTAAATGTTCAGGCAGAGCTCGCAAACCGATCCAATCTCTCGTACAACCGAGCAACGATCGCCACACATTCGAAAGAAGGAACCAGAGACGCGGACATCGTCCTAAAACCGACTCGTTCCTTGGTATTTTTGTAAAACTGACATAATCTAAGTCATCATAAATCCACCATGGAACTGATCCAAACCATTTGTATAAAGGATAGGAACTGATCCAAACCATTTGAAAAATAATCTCATGGACTATGCAGCATCTCTAATCGCAATCATGCATTTAGAAAGCCTCTGCCAAACTTCCGAGTGAAACTCGATGATTCACCGAAGTCATAAAGATCTTTTCCAACTTGATAAAACAAGTTTCGTATAAGAATAAAAAAATTATTATTATACGAGGAATCTTTAGGCATCAAAGCATTGCTCTCATTTTCCGTTGAACCAAGTGAGTCACGGAATAATATCAAGAACATTTGCGACAAAGAAAAATCAAAAACACAAGAAGCAGCAATGAGAACACGTCCTACGTGCTCGCCGACTGATCCTATTGCTGGTCAAGTTATTCATTCCGCTCAAGAAACCCGTTTAAATATTTTGCAACTTGTTCTCGGTAAAATAACCTTTGGTAAAGCTCCACGAGCGACTGTAAGAAACTATCGCCGAAGAATCAAACACAAAACAGAAAGTTTCTTAAAAATATGCGGAAAAATTGACATCTCCAAGCGTTGTGTCAATTTACTAGATTCGTTACCAATTACTTATGCGAGAAATCCTTTCTATAGTCAAAATCATGTCATATGGAGTAACTTTCAAAAGTAAATGTAACATATTCTACATAAAATACTTTCCTTAAAGGAACAAAACCAAGTTGTACGATCAGAAATTGGACGACCAATATAAACTTCGTTTCCTCGCACCACGATCTGAAAAATCTCATTTTAAGCCCTACGGCTCACGGCATCCACTCTCGCAACTGACTCTGCACGGGCTCTGCATCGAGCTTCTTAGGCTTTGTCTCCCTCGTATAAAAAGAAAACATCTCCCATACTAATAAATGAAAGATTATACGAAACTTTCATCGTATAAATCAAACCTAAAATGGAAGACATTTTCTACGACCACGGACATACTTGGCATATCAATCTCAACAAACGCTGCTTGGTCCTTAACCAATCACGCTTCACCTCAAAACCGAGCTAGGCTACAGCATCTCGTTTCAGGATGATCCTAACCGACTTAACCTTATTGTTAACATGAAAGTGTCATGGTCTAATCCTTTCCCAACTATGTCCTCGACTATGCGGCTGAGTACAACCTTCACACCAAACTAAAACATTCAACGTATTAATCTAAACTTATCAAAAAATCGACTAAGATCTATATACGCGACCCCTCAGTCCTAATTGCTCTACCGTAAATCAAACTACTTAACATCCAAAGAGGAACATGAGTTTTGGCTGTGAATGTCCGCAAACAAACCAAGGTGTTTCTGCAAAGCAGGGTTAAGACGAAACCTTTGCAACACCGCGTAACATCTTCAAGACCACGAACGTTTCGAACACAGATGCGACATATGAAAGAAAAACCAATTGTCGATTCGACAGAACTTGCTTTCTTAATGGAGTATCGAGCTTCAGAACTTCAACTAATCTGAAGTGAACTGACTTGGAAGTCCCCTCCAATTGAATATCAACTAATATGAGTGGCTTGGACGAGCTGAATTGGACAGAGCCTTCCCTTGGCACTCACTCAAAATCGGTAGAGAAATAGACCCCGAAAACTCTCAAAAAGCTAGGAAACTACCGAAACCTAACATTCTCTCTCTTCTTTCTCTCTTACGTTTTGGAGTGGCTTTGATGTGGTCTGGATGAATGAAATGATAAGGGGTCGTGGGCTTTATATAGATATGGCCAGCCAGTAAGGTTTCACCACCTAAGCGCCCGTTTGTTGTCCCGCATGCTTTCAGGTTTATGCGTCGCGACACACGGGTGTCCAAATGTCAAAAGACATTCTTTCCTTCCATTCCAGATGACATCACTACTTACAGATGTCCCTCAGCATGACTGGAGCTCATGCATAGCGACACACGGGCCTCTAGGTGTCGCTACGCATGTGCAAGTTGCAAATATGACGCTATGTCGTTCTTCTGGATGTCCAGCTGCATGGGACTGAATCATGCACGCCTACACCTCCTCCTTGTGTTGACACTCAGCAGGTTGAATGGCTGACACCACATCCTGATCCTTCAGATCAAGCAACCTCGAGCTTCCCAGTCCATTCGACTGATTTCAACCATTCCGATGAATTTTCAACCCTTCCGATGAATTTTCAACCCGCGATTTAATCCTGAATATTTTTGTGCTCCCGTTCTGATGCTCTGAATAAATTTAATAAACTCCATAATATTTCTGTCCTTGATGAAAAATATTTCCCGATCCTCCAGCTTCCTCGAAAAATTCCATAATGCCGAAATTAGTGTTTTCGGTCAATTTTGGGTTTTCCTATCGTGCTTCGATCCTATCGTGCTTGCTTCATGTCGTACTTCCCGTCCTGCTTCTGATTTATAACGTCCCAGAAATAATATTCCGGTGATAGATACGAAGTTTCGTGGAAAACTTTGTGGCTAAGAAATGTCGGGTTTATGAAACGTCGAGCTTCCAAACCGTCGTGCTTCCAAAAACATGATGCTGCCAAAATATTCGTCTGATCAATATAAGACAATTCTAATAATGGTAGAGCAGCTATTGAATCATGGTTCGGACTCCAAGTTGATGCTCGGCCTCCAAGTTAATGCTCGACCAGTCTTCTATTTTCACTGAACCATGTTAAGTTTGAAATGATCAAAACTCAACATTCTTCATTATTCTTCGATTCCCAAAAGATTGGCTCCAAACTCTGAGTTTGTTGATCTCGACTATTTTATCCCGAAGGGCGGGTTATCACAGTTATAGTCTGCTAAGGTCTTTGGTTGAGTAGCTTCTGCAACTTCAGTATCTGAATCAGGGATTACAATCCCCTGATCATAAATTCTCTGACCTGCTGCATTACGTAGATGACTGTCTTGGTCATACAGGTCTCCTTTTTCGTCAGCTTTAAGGATCAGAATCGCAACCATGTTTTGTGGCTTAGTATCGGTCGATGTGCAAGGTTCGGTATCGGTCGGTGTCCTCAGAGTCAAATCGGTCAATGCGGATTTCGGGTTGTCGAGCGATGTAGAAGCGGATGCGGTTGACGTTGGTTGGCGGATGTCGGTCGATGTAAGAAGTGTACCGTCGATCGATGCAGAACGGTTCTCTTTGCGGATTGAATGTTCCAAGCTAGCTGGATCCTCAGAGAATAGCAATTTTCCTTCCTTGTTGCTTCTAGTACTGCTCGGCATGTACTTGAAAAACCAAGAAAAAGAAAATTATCAGAAAGGCGTTTAAAAAAAATAAAACCTAGAATTACAAAAATCAAATCTAATGGCGATCAAAACTCCCCCGCAACGGTGCAAAATTTGATATCTCTCAAATTACCCTACAGAGTGATTAATCTCTCAAAAAAGAGGTTCACTGTAGTACTTAGGGATCGAAGGAGCTAGGGAACCAATTAAATCTAATTTATTATAAAGCTAGGTTATGAATTTAACAATTAAAAGACAGAATTAAAGATTACCAATTGAGATTATTCAGAATTGTCGTTCTGCTAATGAGAATTGAGGGGTTTTGGAGCTTTAGGGAAAGAGAAAAGAGCTACATCTAGGGCTTTTATTCAGGTTAAGAGGATTATAATTCTATAGGTGCAGACAATTGTTTGCTTGATACATCAGAGCTCAGCTCAACACTAGAAGAATCAGCGTTCGCTTATTTGAAAACGAGTCTACTAACTAGATCTAATGACCCAAAGAAGTATGTTTGATCAATAGCAGTGTCGATCGATTATTCTATAGGAATAACGATCGATGCACCTTTCACGTTGTCGATCGATTCACCTTTCGAGATATCGATCGATGCGACTCTTGTTAAGCTTTACGTGCGAGTTGAATAAGGCTCACTCAGTATTATTTTTACTAGCTAGCGCTATACCTAATAATAATAAGCTTAACAGGATAGATATATGGATGGAGTTGCTTGAGGATACTCAATACATCTTAATTCCTAAGTTCAGGTTCTAGGTGACAATCTCATGGAAACAAGCATTAAAAACAATCCTAATCAATAAGTATCACAACAAGCCATACTATAGCTGGGGCTAATTCCCTCAACCTATTTAAACCCTAAATCTAACAAG
>JABAYD010001812.1:0-20739 GCA_014822095.1 Diplotaxis tenuifolia
TATCATGCATGCAACTTATTAAGACATCTATATATAATCCTGATTATTTGAATGGTACCCTTGAACCTAACTACTTTCTCTTATTGTTTTAAAATCAAAAACCAACTCTTTGAGCAACTTATCATTGCTCACAAACCTTGATATTCGATCCCTAAATACTACAACTGAACCTTTTATTTGAGAGAGTAATTCACTCTTTAGGGTAATTTGAGTGATATCAAGAAGCGGATGGGTTTATATAGGAATGGCCAACCATTGAAATGGTGCCACCCTAGCGCATGTGTGTCATTCCGTGGGCTTCCGGTCGCATGCGTGGTGACACACGGGCGTCCAAATGTCATAATCCATGCCTCCTCTACATTACAGAAGACAGCACCACGTCCACATGGCTCTCATCATTTCTGTGGTTCGCATATCGCGACACACATGCAACTGGATGTCGATACGCATGCGCATGTTGCAGATATAATGACATGTCGTGCTTTTGGGTGTCAAAACGCCTGCTGCTGCTTCATGCACGTCTACACCTCCTCCTTGTGTTTACACTTAGTAGGTTGAATTTTAAATAACACGTCCTTATCCCTTAGATCAAGCCACGTCAAGCTTCTTGGGGTGTTTACACGATTTTGACCTTTCTGATGAATTTTCGATCCGCTATCAATCCCAAATATTTTTCCGCTCCCGTTCTGATGGTCTGAATAATTTTAATAAACTCCAAATAATTCTTGATCTTGACGAAAAATATTTCCCGAGCCTCCGGCTTCCCTGAAAAATTCCATAATATAAAAATTAGGGTTTTCGGCCAACTTTGGAGTTTCTCGTCGTGGTTTGATTCTGTCATGATTGCTTCCCACCGTGCTTACTTCCCGTCCTGCTTCCGACTTATAATGTCTCGGAAATAATATTACGGTGATAGATACGAAGTTTCGCGGAAAACTTCGTGACTAAGAAACGTCGGCTTTGTGAAAAGTCGAGCTTCTAATTCGTCTGATCAATCTAAGACACTTATTATAATGGTAGAGCAGCTTACTTCAACTCATGGTTCACTCACGATCAATTTGTATCCCATCCTGAACTTGATACTCACGATCGATCCTTATTGTCTAAGATTAGACCCCCAAGAATGGCTCAATCAACTCGCCAGCATGGCGAGTTTGGATGCTTGGCCAGCTCGCCATGGTGGCGAGTTGGATGGCTCAACCAACTAGCCATGATGGCGAGTTGGGAGGTTCGCCAACTTGCCATGGTGGCTAGTTGGATGGCTCGACCAACTCGCCACCATGGCGGGTTGGGAGGTTTGGCCAAATCGCCATGGTGGCGAGTTGGGAGGCTCGGCAAACTCGCCATGGTGACGAGTTTGGAGGTTCAGCCAACTCGTCATGGTTGCGAGTTGGATGGCTCGACCAACACGCCACCATGGCGATTTGAGAGGTTCAGCCAACTTGCCATGGTGGCGAGTTGGATGGCTCGACCAACTCGCCACCATGGCGAGTTGGGAGGTTCAGCCAACTCCCCGAGTACCCTATAGTTTTTATGCAGTTCCAAGGAGAGCAAGGTTTATATTCCGAAATTTTTTCTGAAAACATCTTTTGGTCAAACCCTTACACGTGAGTTTTCTCTAACTTGGTTACGGGGTTTGAAAGGTTTTATCGTTGCTCTTTATGTTTAGAGAGAAATCACGAGCTTGTTTTGTTTTTCTTCTTGTGCCGAAAAGTTGCGACGAGGTTTTTGATTTTGTCGATCTCTATGGCATTTGCAGAAGCGTTAGCCATATAAGCTGTTATTGCTGCGAGTTTGACTTTCATATATCCAGGTATCATTTCGATCAAGCGTTTTGTGGCTATGAGTTAGAGTAATCCGCACACACCCCTACTTCTAGTGCCAAATTGTGGGAATCGAAATTCGCACTAACGATTTTCCGTAAAGTTAGAAAACTTAGGCGAGAGCCAACGACAAGTGACAAAATAAATGCTGAAAATATGAAAAACATGACAAAACAAATTTATAAAGAAAGTAGTCTTATTTCGAATTCGCGCAAGGGCTGTCAGCGAGTTACCTAGTTCTAGCATCCTAAAACCTTAAACCTAGTTGAGTCGCAACTCGATAACAAAAGACAAAAAAATATACTAAAAAGGGTTTTGATTGATTTCAGACTGAACCTTATGAATGGCTGCCTACATACCTTTTTCGAGGATCAAGCCGAACATAGTTCAATTGATAGAGCTTGACAAGAGATTGAACTGCCTAAGCGAGTTCGTCTAGTAATTGAGTGCCAGTCATAGAAACCGAACTTGTCGAGAATAAAGCTTAAATTTTCTAAGTGCAGAGAGTGCTGAGCCTAAAAGTTGTTCTTGCTTCACACCTTGGCTCTTCCTTATATATGCCTCCAAGGTCGGCCATCATTCTTGATTCGAGTTTATCTCTTCGCGGAAGTTTTCCTTATCTTCTTAATATTCATGTTTATTCTTTGAAACTTTAGATTTATCTTCTGCTGTGAATAAAAGATAGACCATCATAGTATTTTGGGCTTATTCTCGTCGAAAATCGTAAGTGGGATTTTCGCCACGTTTTAGACCTTTTAGGGTTGTTTTGCGACTTAAGCATTTTTAGAAATCTTCCTTGGTATAAGTTTGGTTCTACGAAATAGCTTAAATAAATCATATAGCTAAGGAAACAATGGTGTTCAGTTAATCATTTCCGTTTATACGATAGATTCAAACTTATACAAAAAACAAGTCTTTGCATTTTTTATCTTAAAGATTGAACGGTAACACCGCTCAAGACACGATAAGAAATAGTTTTGGTGTCGTGCTTGCTTGATAGCTAATATAGAGGGCGAGTCGAGCTCGCCTACTGGCAAGGACTCTCGGGGAAAATTCTGTGCCTCGAGGAGGAGGAGAAAGGCCGACCAACTCGCCAAGGTGGCGAGTTGGATGGCTCGGCCAACTCGCCATGGTGGCGAGTTGGTTGGTGTGTTCTACTCGCCACCGGGCGAGTTGGACGGTGTGTCCCAACTCGCATGTTACCTAGTTCAACGTCGCATCTTGCTTGCTATCAGACGGGTCAGGCGCTGTGCATTCAACTTCTCGGTAATTTTCATGGTCTAATTGTTTGGTTCCCAAAGTTCTCTTGTCCGAAGAGTCAAGAGTTCGTCTTGATACGTAACCTTGATGCGAATTTTAGTGTTCTCATATCTTCATGTAATTGTTTTGAGATTTGCAGAGACTTTTGGTCATTGATTCTGTCGTGACCAGTTTTGACCCCAACAACTTACTTGTCCGAGGATTGGATGATCCTTTCGACGCGTATTTCCTCTCTTTGATACGAGTTTTCCATAACTTTGTGTCTTCGTAGAAATTCTACATTTTTCTTGTATGCTTTTTTGGAACTTTAAGCCATTGATTCCGTCGTGACCGATTTTGACCCCAACAGATATCATCACATCTTTCATCAAGTATTTCTTCTGTTGAGCTGAGAGTTTTGTAGATCTCTTCCACTAACTCATCAATATCCTTCTTGGTATATGTTGTTGTTTAAGATTGGTCGGGTTTGATGGTGTAAGATTTCCGTCGATCGATGGTACAATGGTTCTCTCAATCCATGAGATTGCTCTTTCTTTGGTTGCACAATGTGTCTGCATCCTTGCTATGTCGTGTCTCATATTTTCCCTGCAAGTAGTTAACCAACTGATGTTGTCATTGAGTGGATAGTAGACATCATCGAGCTTCATGTTGAAAGTATCTTCGGATCTTCCACTGGCGTAACAAATCCCAAATATCATTGCATCAAACTCATCTTTGTTGTAGGTTTCTGGTCCTGACCTCGGCAGAGTGTATCCCTCTGCATGTTCCGGAAGACATATGTAGGTTGGCTCGTGCAGTGAGGCTTTTTTCAGAATGTTTTGGATGTCATCTTTCAATACATGGATGATAATGCCACCTAGTCCACGTGCATGTCCACTCTCATCTTTGTAGATGCCATACTCAGCTCTTTGTTCCCAGTGAAACCTTCTTACTCTAAAACGGTTGAAAGCTCGACTTCCTAACTCGAGACCTCTATTGATCAATTTTGGGACTGTCATGTTGATTTATGGTCATCTTTGTGGTTGATTATTGTCGTCGAAATGAGTTCCTACTCCACAAGACGTAGCAAACAACTCATCTAAAGATCTTTGGTGGAACTCTGGATTGTTACGTTGTTGATTGAAAAAGTTTTCTGGTCCGTTAGCCATCTGAAGGATGTCTGCAATGTCCTTTTTGGATATTTGTAGAATTCGTCCATCCTTTGCTTGTGCAGACCTTCTGGATCCCTGAATATACCAAACTCATCCGGGGTTAGTAAATTGTGATTTGTAAGATCTTGTACTCTTACCTCGGATAGTGGTGATTCGTGATTATCGATCAATGGTGCAACAATGTTCTCAATCGATTGCTTTGTTCCATCCATGGATATCTCAGGTAGTGCAGTTTTGACTGTAATGCTTTCCTTACATCAATCATCAGCCCAACTGCCGATTGAGTAGTGTCAATCGTGCACGTCGTGATCGATGATGAGTAGTCATTGTTAATCAATGTCGCGTTCCATGTTCCATAGTAATGGTGTTGAATTCTATATTCTCCTTAGGAAAACCATGATACTCAATAGCTTGTTCATCTCTGTAGTCCTCATCATACTCATCTGTAGCGTGATAATCATGATCTGAGGGTGAAATAGCGTTTACTGCAAAGGTGGGTTGGTAGTAACCATTCCTCCAACTGTCAATAGAACATTTTGAGAAATCGTCTATCCCATTTTAAGAACAACTATGAATCGATGTGTCAAAGCGATTGTTGATCGATTACTGTTAATGTCGATCTATGTTGCAGTGTGCGTCTCGATCGATTCCGCATACTCTGCCTTGTATTCAGTTCCATAGTGGCATGCTGAGATGAATCATGGGATATCTCAATTCTATCGAAGACGTCTCTGACTTGACAGATCGAATTGGATCATAGTAGGTGTTTGGATCTATCAGTGTCAAGCACAACTGGTTGGTCTGCATGTTACAAGTCGTATGGAAGAATTCGAGTTCAGCTTGATATCTGGATTGTGATAATTAACTAGAACAAGGACTCTACCAATCTGTACCTCAAGGTATCTTATGATTGCTCCTAAGTTCCTTTGAACAATGATTCTTCTGACGACTCTATCTTCAAACAGCGTTGGTATGGCATAACCTTTGGTAGGATGCTGATTGAAGCTGCTGTGTCAAATAGTGCATGTGCGAACTCGATACCTTTTACCAAGCATTGTATTGCAAATTTCCATGGACCACTCTTCTTCGTCAGTGTAATCATGTTCTTCATCTTCTCTCAGACATGTTGGAAGAATCTCTCAATTTCTTGCTCTGTTTTCCTTGTCTCTCTGAAGAACATCCATAATCTTTGGGTAAAGTAAGTGTCCTCAAATGGCTTTTCCAGTGGAATCTTAAGGACTCTCTTAGTAAAATTGTCAAACCCCTTCTCATTAACTCATCTTGTTAGATGCTTAGCAACCTTCTCTTTCCTTTTCCTCCACGTTCTCCCCTCAATAGCCTCATCAACTTGCATATTCTCTGGTGCATCATCTGAATAAGTGATGTTATTGTTTGGTGGGTTAGCTGAAGGTGTTGATGAATACCTTAGTGCGTTAACTTGTGCTACATTAATCTTTGATAATTGCACTTGATATGTGAGAGGTGGTCTTCGATTGATTGTTGCTTAAGAATGTCGATTGTCTGTGGTGTCTATCTGTCGATCGATTAAGGGCTTGAATAACGATCGATGTTGACATGAAAGGGTTTGGGTGGATGTGGGTGTGGGTGTTTTGCCGCGAACTCCTCGTGGGTCATGATTCTCACCGCATTTCACGATGCAATCGACTCTGTAGGTGTCATCTATAGATGTTGAGAAGGGCTCATCGATCATTCGTAACTGGAGTCCATCAGTTGATGGTCATCGCTTGGCATCGATCGTCACCAATATGATCCGCTGAAGCTCATGGAGCTTTCAACTTTGAAGTCTCCTTCCTGAAGCTTCTCATTCTCAACCACTTGCCAAAAAGCATCATCTATGATGGCATTCAAGTGGTGTTTCATTGCTTCACCTCGTATCCCCCTTGCCAAGGTTTCCTGCCTCTTAACAACTTCTCTTGTTTGAACTACCTTCATCTCTAGTTTCTTCACATGAGTACTCAAGGTTTCAAACTTTGTGTTCAGATTTTTGTAGACAAATTCAATCTTTCCATTTAAATCGACTGCCAGCTTCTACTAGCCTTCAAGAACCTGATCAAGCATAGTTTCAGTCTTGCTCTCCTGAGTATGTGGTGGTGGATTCTGGTAAGATGAGCTTCCATAGCTCTTGCTGTTTTTGTTCCTGTAGTGTCTCTAGTATTGTAAACTTTAGTTGAAATTACTTCTGAAGTTACTGTTTCCATTATGGTTTCCAAACCTTTGAAATCCAGTGCCACTGAGGAAGTATACAATTACTTTGTTTCTGTGTTGTCCTCCACATCTACAGCTTCTGGATCTTCTTCAAAGTAAACATGCTTCTTAAGAAGCTTGTAAACACTGTCCAACTTTGCTTTTACATCATCCATATGCTCCTTCCCAAGGATAATAGCAGATTTGCTTCTCTCAAAGTCAGCGTTCTTGGTGATATTGCCGATGCTAAGTTCTAACAGCCTCTCTGGATTCCTACTATTGAAGTCTCCCTCACTAGGTGTGTCTAAAGCCGTCTGATATTGCAATGCGATGCCTCTATAGAAAGTGCTGAGAAGGCGCACTTCATTGAATCCATGGTGTTGACAATCTCGCTCTGATAAGACTTGAATCTGATCCATGAGCTCTTGAATGATTCGTAGCAATCTTTCTCCTCTAGTCTTCAGCGTGTGACTCATCAAAGAATTTACCCAAGAATGTGTTTTTGATTTCTACCCAGGATGTAAGAGATCCTGGTGGTAACTACATAAGCCAATGTGAAGCCTCCCCAAAAAGTGAGTACTTGAAGAGCTTACAGAGTAAGTAGTCCTCAGGACTCAATTATCTTTGATAGCAGATATAAGATCCTCGAACCTCTCCAGATGGTCCGTAGGATGCTCATGAGATAACCCACAGTAGGGTATATGTCGTACAATTGTGTAGTACTTGGCTTCAAATCGAATTCGCCTATCTGAATAGCAGGAAGGCGTATAGCTGATCTGTTGGCATAGAACTTATCTGGACGATTATAGTCGGCCAATTTTCTTGGTCGAACAGCCTCATCTGCAAGTTCAGCAGCTTCTACAGCTTAAGTATCATTCTCAAGGACAACAACCCCCTGAGAATCTATCCTTTGACATGTTGTATTAAGAAAATGACCTTCTAGGTCATGCGGGTTTCCATTCTTGTCATGTCTTGTTGTGGTAAAAATCAGTCACGACGGAATCAATGGCTAAAAGTCCCGGAAAAAGCATACAAGAAAGAGTAGACTTTATACGGAGATACAAAGTTACGGAAAACTCGTATCAAAGTATGAAATAATTAAAAAGATCTCAGGTTGGCGTCAAAAATGGTAATATCAAAATCAACGTCTACGATTACTTCTCCTTATATTCTCTGAAAGGATCTCGGGTTAAGAAAACAAGAAACAGCCAAAACCGAACAACTGACCAGCTCGCCCGTCGGTGAGCTGGCTATGCTTGACCAGCTCACCAACGAGCAAGCTGAACTTTCTCTCCAAGTTCACCCATCGGCGAGCTGATCGTGCTTGACCAGCTTGCTGATGGGTGAGCTGAACTGTCCTGACCAGCTCGCCCATCAGTGAGCTGGCCTTGCTTGACCAGCTCGTAGACGGGCCAGCTGAACTGACCCGTCCAGCTCGCCCATCGGCGAGCTGTCTGTGCTTGACCATCTCGCCGACTGGCGAGCTGAACTGTCCCATCCAGCTCGCCCGTCGGCGAACTGGCCATGCTTGACCAGTTTGACGGGCGAGCTGAACTGTCCCGTCCAGCTCGCCCATCGGTGAGCTGGTCCTGCTCGCCGACGGGCGAGTTGAACTGTCTCGTCCAGCTAGCTCGTCGGCGAGCTGGCCGTGCTTGACCAGCTCGCCGACGGGTGAGCTGAACTGTCCCGTCCAGCTCGGCAAGCTGGATGTGCTTGACCAGCTCATCGATGGGCGAGCTGAACCTAACCATCCAGGTCCCTCGACTCGATCGTACTCTGAACAGGGATTGAACATCTCTTGTTTCGTCTCGATCCGTTTTATCGTTGGAGTTTTACGAGAAAAACTGCTAAAGACTTGTTTTCTCCTAAAACCTCGATTAAATCATATAAAACGGAAATAGTTAAACGAAACACCGGACATTACCAAACTATACGATTAACTCAAGATTTTTTATAAGAACGGCATCGTATCATGGAATGATCCCGTATAAAGTCGTAAAAAATGGCTAAAGTCAAAAAACGGCTCGGAAAATCCTAAAACGCAATAAAGGCCCACTCTCGACTTTAGAAGAAATCCGCCCAATAATATGATGACTGCTAATCTTTTGTAACAACTGAAACGCTCTTATGCGGATTCAAAATAAGATCTAATTTCTTTATAAAATCTTTATCATGTTTTTCATATTTTTCGCATTTATTTGGTTACTTGTCTTTGGCTCTCGCAGAGATCCGGAACCTCTGGAAAATTAGGATTTTCCTAAGTTTCCTTATTTACGGAAAATCGATAGTGCAAATTTCGGTTCTTACATGTCTGAGAATTAGTGTCCCAACCATGTCTCTCGGCTAAATATCGATCGATGTTTGGAAAGAAGTATCAATCGACGTCGGGCGGAGAATATCGGTCGACGGAAGAGTAGTCTCGGTTGACGGTGGTGTGCGAATTTTGGTCGAGGAACTATTGTTGTTTTCGATCAGTTTGAAGCGTCTTTCTTTACGGATTAAACGTTCCAAGCTAGCAAGATCCTCTGAGAATAGCAGTTATTTTTCCTTGTTACTGTTGGGCATGCACTTGAACAGAAAAAAAAAATTGTGCCAGAAAGCGAAATAGAAAAAGTAACCTAAACTTAACAAGATTAAATCCAATGGTGATAAAAGATCCACGGCAACAACGCCATGATACCACTCAAATTACCCTAAGGAGTGATTTTACGCTCTCAAATAAGAGGTTCAGTTTTAGTACTTAGGGATCGAATCTACAGAGAGCTAGTGTACGCAATAGATCTAATCATGATTATAAAGATATAGATTTAAGATTATATTCAAGTAATCATGATTATAAAGATATAGATGCAAAGGTAGTTGTTCGGTTGGTTTGATTTGGGTTTTAAAACAATATTAGAAAAGATATAGACTTAGGATTATATTCAGGTAATCATGATTATAAAGATATAGATGCTAAGGTTACTTGCAGGATATATTAGAGCTCAACTAAAGTACAAATTTATCAGCAGTCTTAATGTTAAGACTCGTCTATTAACTAGATCTACTAATCTCAGTGTTGGCAATGTTTCCAATAGAAAGTGTAATCTATGATTCCATAGGAATATTGATCAATACACCTTTTGCTCCGTCTATCGATTATTCTATTGGAATATTGATCGACGCGCTTCTAGAAAGCTTTGCGTGCGGGTTGATAACGTACTGACTAGGGTTCCTAGATCAGCGTTCACAATGTTTCTATCAATCCTAGCACAATAAGGATCTATTCAGCTAATAGACCAAGAAGTCGCATCTAATTATTTTAAGATCATGGTTCTAAATAGCTACTCAAGAATAGAAGCATGAAGAACAACCCTATTAATGAATATCATAAATTAGCAATTTTATATTTGGGACTAGTCCCTCATAACCTATTTAGACCCTGAACCTAACAAAAGAACTACACAGACATAGCTAAGCAATTCATGACAACAATGTAATAAGAAAACTTCATAGATAGATAGATAATAAGTAAAAAGAGTTCCAATAACAACCTTGTAGAATTCTTGGATCTTGCCTCCAAATCTTACTAAAACTTTAGCTATGATAACTAGAAAATAAGAAATCACGCTTTGCCTCCAACAACTGGCAAAACTATAAATACTAGGTAAAAACTAGTAAGGGGCCAACTTGTAATTTGGTGAAATCTTGGGCTTCAAACCGGCTGGACTTAACTCGGATTTTTGCATGTTTCACCTATCGACCGATGGCACGAGGCGTACATCGATAGATTATGATCTCTGAACATCGACATTTCGGCATGCTCGATTGTCAGCTCGGGTGAACTCTCTTTTTATCTCCAAAATGCTCCAATAACATCACTTTTTTCCAAATCACTCTTGAATCTATAAATATGCTAAATAAACACAAAAACATAATTTTAGATATTAAAACACTTATATACCATGGCTGAAAGTGGGTAAAATCCATGGTATATCAATGAACCCTAGCCCTTACGACTCCGGTTACAGTGCGCGAGGTAAAGCTGGTGCTCTTTAGTATGCATCCTGAGAAAGCTCGAAGACCAGATCGTATGAGTGCACTGTTCTATCCAAAATTTTAGGATATAGTAAAGGTAGAATTGACTAGTATGGTCAATGAGTTTCTTTTTCAAGACATTGTTGCACATGTTCTAAATGATACATGTTGTGGTCAAAAATGGTCACTTCGAAGTTAACACCTAAATATTCTCAAAAGATGGTTAAGGACACTTCTCGGAAAGTAATTCTCCGAAAAGAATCCTTGCAGAAACATTCTTCGACAGAATTCATAAAAGGTTCAATCGAACCACCAAAAAATAAACACAGATTGTCCGAAAGCAACGACCAAGTATCCAAATCGGCCACGGACCCGGTCAAGCATGGACCCCGCATGAGCCAAGCTCGGTCGCTGCGTAATGACAAAGTCTGATACAAGCTCCGTCGCTACGTAGCGACCGAGCACGTACAAGCTTGGTCGCTACGTAGCGACCGGCTCTTGCACGGTCCGGGTCGCTACGTAGTGATCGTACTATCCCAAACATTGATTCAACACGCATCCATGATTTCTCTTATAATCTTTAATGCTGTCTCTAGTAGACCGCAGCTTAACCACTCCGTGATTCTTATCGATCAGATAAATGTCAAGTTTCCAAAGATAATCAGGAAGATCGGGAAAAATGGAATATCTCCATTTTTGAGCTATGAATGCTTAAGGCAGAAGGGGAAAACATAAACCGTTAAGGAGGGAGTATATAAGGAGTCCTCGGCGATAGGAAAAAAGTTGGACAACTTCAGTGCAAAATTAGCACTTTCCGTTTTTGTTACTCGAGCTGCGACTCAACTAGGTTTTGCAGTTATAGGTTATTAGAACTATGGATCTCGCCGACGGATTTCGTAGCCAAGGCTTCTACCATGTTGTAAAAGCTTACACATGAATTTAGAATAAGACACATTTTGCTCTCTATTCGATTTTTTATATCTTACTTGCTTTTATTCTCGTATTCTGATTGCTTGGTGTTGTGTTTAGAAGATATCCGGGACCTCTGGGAAAGTAAGGTTATAACGTTCTTTGATTTACGAAAATTAACAGTGTGAATTTTGGTTTCCAAAGTTTGGCACTAGAAGGAGAGGGAGGGGGGGTCGGATCAATCTAACCCTCAAGCCACAACATGCTCGATCATATATGACAGAAGAAGAACAAACTCATGACGATGAAAATATCCACGACAACATTACCAACACTTCACCAGTGAATGCATCCGCAGTAAACACCGACGCTAAAACCACAGCGTTCCAGGAGGTGCTCATCGCCTTCAAAAAGAAGTTAGACGAGCATGACAAGGTAATCGATCTCTCGCTAAACAGGTTGAAACCCCAACAGCGAAGACCAAGGCTTTCCTTCCCCGCGGAACTACCAGGTTGTACGGAAGAAGACTCAATTTCCAACTCATTCAGTTCATCCCAGAACCGCACATGGTTATCTACCGGAGCAACTATTCGAAAACGACAACCCTGATGCGGCACAAAAGGACTCGGAAAACCCTCCTTCTCGCGAACAGGAGGAGGGGGACAATGATGTCAAGCCGGTCAATCTGGAAACAAGCGACCATTCCGATCCATCGGAGGAGGACGCTGATGTCCACCCAAGAAGGAGAAAAGATCGCAACACTCGGCACAATTCTTCTCCAAAGAACCCTCTAACTAAGGAAGAAGAAGATATTTTCAGTATGGAACAAGAAAAGATTACCGAAGAGCAATCTCAGATCATTCGCAGCAAACACCAACGAGGTCGGAAAAGTTTCGGCACTGATTCATTGATTCGTGACCTCCGCGATTTCGTCACAAAACCCGCTGCAGTGGTAAAAGCGGTGATATCTCAAATTTACCATGATACCAGCGTTGCACCCAAGATTAACCAATGTGGGAACCGAAATTTGCACCGTCAATCTTTCGTAAAATAAGGAAAGTTAGGAAACCCTTAATTTCCCAAAAGGTCTCGGATCTTTGCGGAAACGCACTAATACGAAAAGATAAACAAAATATGGATGAAGATATTGTGCAAAGGCTATTATTGATATAAAAATGAATTGAATAATCGAGAAGCTTAGACAGCCAAAACGTTCTAAGTTTCCGACTTGCTAGTCTAGCCGCCTAAGCTAACCGCAGTTTTTCTAGGTCTAAAAGTTATGTCCTTCTTTTGGGTTCGACCTTATGCTTATATACTCCTTCTCTAGGCGGTTTAATCTTTTCTTTTTCCGCAATGATTCGTATCTATCGGAAATCTTCCATTTAACTCGATTTGTATAAATCTTCTCTTGGAAAACTTATATTTATCTTTAAACTTGACATTTATCTTCTCCTGCAGATAACTCGAAGTAATCGTAGACGTTTATTTCGAGATTCTTGTTTTTGGCCCCAACAGTTAGCCCCCAGCTCGCAAGTTTGAGAATGATGCTTGCGGGTGAGTGGAGTTGTTAATCAGAATCTACGGCTGCGATTGTTTATCTTTTCCCGAGAAAGAAAACTGATTATTTTATAGCAGAAAATAATCCTGGTTTTTCTATAAGCATTGGATCATTACTTTTTATTTTCTTCACATCTTCTCAACTTCTCAAACTTTCTCCAACTTCTCTCTAGGAAATTTCCTTTGTCAAGATGAGTTCTTCCAACTAAGGTCAGCAGAACTGTGACGTCCCGGTCAACGACAATCTCGAAGCACGACAACCAGATTCTTCTGCGGCCCTATCTACCAATATTGCAGAGTTCCTCTCATTTCAGCGAGAGATGGATCGCTGCGATGCTGAGAAGATAATGAGCCAAGTTCTAGCCCCTTAACGGACATGCTCATCTCTTCCAAAGTGCCCGGTGCTGTTCTTGACAAATCGACAAACATGGCCACGGAGCCTGCGACGAACATCGTTGTTGAGCCATCGATCTCTCCTGCCGCCCTTACTCCTACTGAAGTTAAACCAGTCGTGGTTTCAATGCCTCTACCTCCGGCCAAGAGATAGATCGTTTTGGGGTTGCCGGCGCATAGTGCAACACTGGCTTCCTTCGGCTAGAGGTCGAAAAAGATCATGTGCGACCCTTGATGCCTCCAAAAAGAGGTGGTGTACGAATGGTTCCGAGGCTGGTCCTTCGTCTAACAAGACGCTGAGCTCAGCCCTGATGTCGCATCATCGAGCTAAGGTATAAACTAGCATATACACCTTTATATATATACTATGTTTCCGCTGGTCTGAACATCTATCTTCTTGCTCAGTTTGTTTCGTTAATCGATGGTGTGATTAACAGATGTGGGTCCGAGGTTGAGCGTTTGGCGAGGGAGTTAGCCGAGTCGCAAGAAACGTATGTTCTGCTCGAAGGGAAGTTGAAGGTGGTTGAAGATTCTCATTCTGTGGAAGTGGCTCAGTTTGAGGCTAGGATTAGCGACCTGGAGTGTGATCTTGGAAAGACCGCGAGCTCTCTTTTTAAGGGAAAAGATGTGCAGAAGGCTAAATCTTCAGCGCTGCGCAAACTTCAATGCAAGATAAAAAGTGTTGAGGGGTTGACGGCTCGTGAGATTGAGGGCGTCAAGGTAGAAGTCCATGCCCAGTTCGAGGCACGTATTGCTAGGATCGCCGATTCTCTCGACAAGCTGCTGGCCATCTATGGTAGGAATTTTGGTTTGGCTGCCGTCGACGGTACGATGAGTGAGGTCAATCGCTTTCTGGGAGAGGCACCCCCATCTTCGCAGTCAGAGGAAGCAAGACTTCTTGCTCGCAAGGCAGAGTTATTGGGAACAGAGGGTGACTTCGATTTTATTTCTTGTTGGCCTGAAATCCGAGTGTGCCCCCCAGTCGAGCATGGACGAGAGCAAGGCACAAGGAGTTGAAGACGGTGGTGATGGTTTAGTAGCGAGTTCTGATGACATGATGGTCGAGGATGAGACTCCGTGTGCGGAGGGTGTATGAAGTTGTAGTCTCGTGTGAGACTTTTTATTTTTAGTTTTTGTGTTATTGTTTCGGCCAAGTGTGGTTGTGTTTTATCTTGGGACTGGCTATTTAGGCTTTGAATCCCCGTTGCTTCGGCAAATTTTATGAATGAATTAAGCAGTTCGTGTTTTTTTTTAAAAAAAAGAGTGTTGTTGTTTGTTCGAAAGTAAAGGGAGGTATGCGAGCTGTCGTCTCTCATCCCAACTCTTTTGTTGACCGCCTTATTCATTTGTTCGTCCTAGGATGTTCAGGAATCAAGTGAGCGTTCAGATGTAGACGAAGAGACATGCTATTAAGATCTCAATTCATGCCTTGAGACATTAGAGACCTTGCGATGACTAGTCTGGTGTTCGTTTTGCCTGTTGCAATTTTAACCTGATTATGTACCTATTTAAAGTCCGCGATAGGTTCTCGGCTTATACAACTTGTCTTGTCGGAATCAAGCATCCCCGAAGGTTCTAACCAAAATTTGGTTTCTTTATAGTGCTATTACCCATTTGTCGGGTGTATGAGAGCTATCCTTGTGAGATAAAGTATGTTTGTTTAGGACTGTTGCGAGTTTGTTGTGTTCAGCAACAAACTTAGGTAGTAGATGTTACCGTTGCTTGGACCTTCGCGAAGGATTCATGTCTTAAGAAGTTTTGTATGTTTTAGAGTCGCGGATGGACTGTTTTTATTTTAGAATGATGGTTTTCTGGACATGGGCGACGTCTCGCTATATTCAGAATTTCGTTTTTCTTTGGTCAAGTCGTTGAAAATTTTTTGAGAAATTTTGAGTTTTGAAGTTTCGGGAGTATACGAGTATACGTATACGTAGCCACTCCCCCCCCCCACCTCCCCCCCCCACGCTCCCCTCCCATTTTTAATGAGGGGGGACAGCTTGTCTCGTCCTGAGACTAGATGCCTACGTAGCCTATTACAAGGATCAAGCCTTCTCGTAGTTCAGTGTTTGCGGAAAGTACTGCTTAGTGGTAGTATTTCTTGAGGTGCATTGCGTGCCAAGATCGGGGAATTTTGATGTCCTGCATGTTCGCGATCTCATATGCGCCTAGCTGGACTACCTTTATGACCTTGTATGGCCCTTCCTAGTTTCCTGACGTCTCATTCGGCGGTGTTTTGGAAGACTTTTCGTAAGACTAGTTCGCCTTCTTTAAACCTTCGGTCGTGTAAGTTCGAGTTGTAGTACTTTGAGGCCACTTGTTGAAAATTCTGAATTCGTACGAGGGCTTGGTCCCGTCGTTCATTAATCAGATCGAGTTCATCAAGTAGCATTAGGTTATTATCCTCTTCCCTTTCTGGGAGTAGCCTCCTACGTACTCCCGGAAATTCGACCTCCGCCGGGATCATGCATTCCTTCCCGAGGGCGAATGGGGTTTCACCCGTTGCTCGCCTTGGGGTCCTGCGATGCGACCACAAAACCCCTTTGAGATCCTCTGCCCATTTACCCTTTTTGGCATCAAGGCGTTTTTTCAGGCCGTCGAGGATGGATTTGTTAATGGATTCGGCCTGTCCGTCGTCCTGAGGATATCTTGGAGTTGATTTTTTCAATCGTATTTTCCATTTCTCGCAGAAGGCTTTGAATATAGTCGAAATGAACTGTGACCCATTATCTGTTACTATTTCGTAGGAGACTCTGTGCCTGCAAATGATATTTTTCCATACGAAATTTTCGACTTGAGCGTCTTTGATGCTTACATAAGAATCTGTTTCAACCCATTTGGAGAAAACATAAGTTTACAAATCTATTTCCATAATGATTTAACTTCAAAGACAAAATAATTAAAAAAAGAAAAAAAAACTATTGTTATCGGTTTACACTAAACCTAAAAACGTAATATGCCTAGCCGTGTTGCCTCTCCGCCTCTCTACCACCACCACTGCGACAATGGCTGGTTTACGTCCTCCAACTTCAAGCTTCTTCTCCATTTATTACCATTTCCTCTCTTCTCTTTCACTCAACTCCAATGTCCCTGTCGCTAACTGATCAAACTTCTACTATACTTTCCCTACGAAGCTGTAACAAGGTTCAAAGCATTCAGATATTCCCTCCAAAAAAAAAAAAAGAGAATCTGAGGTAAAGTTTTACCCTTTCAGCGATGCTATGAGGATGAGTAGCTTGACCATTCAATTACTTCAAAGAAATAATTTTTATGTTACAAATCGTCATGTAAGAACAAGACTTGTTATATTACCTTAACTTGGAGCCTGGTAAACTTTACATAGTCAACAGTCTCATACATCATAGCAGCTCTATCTGTCTGCAAATAAATACGTGAGAATATAGAAGTGTTAAAACTTTGGAGAACTCAAAATAACAGAAATGAGACAATGCTCCAACCTTTTTAACAGTAGGTACAATATTCGAACCGAGTACAGTCTCTTATCAGTGATTAGGTGACGAAAATCGTCAGTGGGTCTTTGCAAAGGCGGTTATACTATAAGTGGCGAAAGAGTAGTTTTATTGAAGAAAGAGTTCGTGTTACAAAAGAGGAAACAAGAAACGAGGCGGCGTCGCTCGGGGAGCTCAGCCGTGTCGTCAAGGCGGAAGACAGTACAAGAGTGAAAACCGTAATTCTAGCCGCCATGTTAGTGACTATGATTTCGGATCCCGTTCTCGTTATCCTCTATCTTCCTTTTATAGCCGTGTCTCCTTAACCTAGCGAGCTGGTCGCGTGTACGGAGGACTTTTTTCCAAATGGGCCTTGGTCGGCCCGCTAAGGTAAGTACCTTAGCTAAGTGTCGTTAGCTCGGTTAATCGCGGGGATTATCCGAGTTAAGCTAATCTGGTCACTAATTAGCGAGGTGTCACCTTGTTGGGCCAGAGCTCGGACGGGCCGAACCTATTATTCAGTGGGCCTTAGGAGGGATGGTATTTCACCTCCTATAGTAAGTCCCCAGATTCGCTGCCAAGCTACGGCTTAAGTCGGGGCGGATTTTGTTGATTTTGTCCTCTCGATAATAGGGTCGGTAGCTCGTAACGTTTGTTGCATTTTAGAGCCGTCAGTTCGGAGCTCAGCCTAGGCGCGCTTGTCGACTCGTGAGCTTGTCACTTGCTTTGAATGTCTGCTAAGTCGTTAGCTCGTTACATCCATAACTCGTCTTTCGCTGGGAAGAATATGAACAGTTTCGGAAAAGTGAACAGTCACGAGAAGATGAACAGTCGCAGGGAATTGGGCGGTCTTTTGAAACTGAGGCCCATTTAGGTCGGAAGGTGAACAGTTGCCTGTCGAATTGAGGCCCAACTAGGCCTTTAATAGTCCTAATCAATGTCCTGGGAGTCACGCCATTTCTTCCCTAGATATGCCCTCCTCCTCCTCATTCTCATCACTTCTTCGTTTTTAAAGGTATCTCCTCTCTTCCTTCTCTCTACTTTCTCTCTCTAGATTGTAGATTGTATATTATATAGTGTTGATTCGAGTGATATACCTCCGAAACGGAAGTTAACTCGCGAGGAGAAGGCGAAAGCGATCGCGACGTTGCTGAGTCCCGCGAGATATGCTACTACCGGCGAGCTTCTGGATGATTTTACTTTGACGATGCGGGATGCGTTGACGGATGTTGCGGGTCTTGACTTGTCGCAAAGGTTCTTGGTAGTCGATGCAGTGAGGGAAACATGGGAGACGACGACGGGAATACTGCCGCGGAGATGATGAATTATCCACGAGTGAGACGAGCTAGGTCTCCATTGCCTCCTAACAGTGGGTCGGCAGCTCGTGCTCAATCCAGCGAGGAAGCCAACGAGATGGTATTTCTTATCCAATCTCGTCCTGCTCGGGCTAGACGACCTCGCGCCTCACAGCCCAGACGAGCTAAAGTCAGATTCGTAGATGATGACCCTCGCCCGAAGGTTCCGACACACTAGAGTGGTATGAGGGTCTTAGAACGGGAGCACGCAATTCCTTCAGAGATGCTCCGTCCAGCTGATGCGCAGTAGTGGACCAACACAGAGAAGACATGGTCGACTGTCAAGTCGGTGGAAGCCCTGCTTGTAACTTGTAACGCAGTTGGCGTGACTTACCTGATCCCAACCGAAGATCAGCGTCCATGGTTGCCTTCGGTTGGTTATCAGTTTGTCTACGATTCTTACTTTGAGGGTGGCGCCAAGTTATGGTTTCCGCTTCATCGCCTCACCACATCTTATGTCTCGTGTCGTGGCCTCGCTCTGAGCCAGATGGTGAACGGAGCGTTTCGAATCATGGTTGCGCTCATGGTCATGGCGGCTGAGATCGATGTGTCCTTATGTATCTATGCGTTCGAGCAGCTGACGACGATATCTCGTCTCAGCCATGGCATCTGGTCGGTTAGGATGAGGCAGAGTTACAAAATCATCATCGGTCACCCGGATAAGACCACGAACTGGCAGCGTTACTACTTCTTCGTTAAATCCAACCATTTCGCCTTCGTCGATCCTCCTGGCGACGAGTTTAGGACTTACTGGAACAGTGAAGCCGGTAGTTAGCTCGTCTTGATTGGTATTGTTTTTGCTTAGTCTAACTCCTTTTTGTTTTATTTGAAGCCATCCCAACTACTACCTGACCGAGGCTGTTGTTCCAGACCACTTCATGTCCATCGATAAAGCTTTGGTTGAGTTGGGTCATCGTAGGTGGCCAGATATTAGCGAGGAATGTATTCAGCGCACGTTAGATCGTGTCAACCAGGGTAATTTCTATCATTGTCTATTTCGGTTCACCTTTTCTATTGTTCCTTACTCGGGTTGTGTCTTGAGGAGGAGACGAGGACTCGTACCTACAGCTCAACTCGTCCGGTTAAGAAGAGATCAAAGCTTTTTACGGCGGAAGAGCAGAGAAGGATTAACAGGGCGCTTAAGATGAAGGACCTTCCTTATATCACTGAAGAGATAAAAGCTAAGAGGGGAGGAACCTCGAGGGTAGGAACCTTGGAAGCGGCCAACCTGATGAATCTGGTCAATAGATTTGGGCTCGACGAAAGGGAGCCATCTGAGCGCAGGGTTCAACGTCCTGGTGAGAACGTTGTTACCGAAGAAAGCGTTTCTGCTCGGTATAACCGGACGAGATCTCGCTCGGGATAGTCCGAGGATCGATCTGACGAGCCGGAAGCTGTCGACTCCGCACATGTTGTAGCTGAGCCTTCGAGGGAGAAGAGCTAGGGGAGGAAGAGGAAAAGGAACAAATA
This sequence comes from Diplotaxis tenuifolia, assembly GCA_014822095.1. NCBI lineage: Eukaryota > Viridiplantae > Streptophyta > Magnoliopsida > Brassicales > Brassicaceae > Diplotaxis > Diplotaxis tenuifolia. The sequence continues at coordinate 19,587 of JABAYD010001812.1, forward strand.
GGTCGCGGGGGAAGCTCTAATGCGGACGATGTTGATGTAGTGTCATCTTCTGAAGGGTTTGAGGCTGTCGACCCGACTTCCAGTCTTGTCGACATGCCAAGGAATGATCCTGCAGGGGCTTCATAGAAGGGGAGGAGAAGGAAGTAGAAGAAGACCGGTTCAGCTCAGACGATAGAAGAGACTGCACCTGCTGAGGATTGAGGACTTGGGAGTTCAGATTCCTGTTGCTGAGGAATCAGTCCCAAATAAGGATCATGCCGAGGACCTGGAGCCGAGGGTGCTTCCGTCGGCTAGCGAGCTGATCTTCTCAGATTCCTAACTCGAGGTCGCTCGTCTTCGCCGCGAGGTATGCGTGTTTCACTTGTACTTAACGTTGAAAACGGGTTGAATTCCTTGGTTGACAATGGGTTGAATGCCTTGGTTGAGAAGTACGACGCTGAGCTTCAAACGAGCTATGATCCCCTGGGGAAGATCAACGACAAGAAGAAGGCTGCGAGGGAGTAGGCCGCCAAGCTCGGGGCTCGGCTCGAGGATGCTGAGAAGGCAAAGGCCGAGACCGTTAGTCAAGCTGAGGCTCAAGCGAGAAAGCTCGAGGAGGCGTCCAGAGAGCTAGAGGCCGCGAAAACGGCTGCAGAGGTGCTGCAGTCGGAGAAGCTCTGGCTCGAGAAGGATAAAGCTCAGCTTGCTGAGGAGTTCGAGAGGGAAGTAAACTATTTGGAGAACTCTCGTGTCCTCGATATCACTCACGACCGGGCGAGAACTCGTAAAGCAATGGCCGCCAAGGCTGATGCTCACTTCAAGCAGCTCCTGGCACGCGATGAGAAGCTAGACAAGTTTGATGACGCCCGGTGCCTCTGGAGCCAAGCTTTCAGGACTCGGAAATGCTTAGAGATGCTTAAGGAAGAGGGCGAACCAATCCCTCAATAGAGGATTGAGTTCTTCCGGGAAGAGGAGAAAACGAAGAAAGGCGATGCCGAGAAGCTTGTGGGAGCCGAATCGCACCGTCGATTTTCGTAAAATAAGGAAACTTAGGAAAACCCTAATTTTCCAGAGGTCCCGGATCTCTGCGAGAGCCAACGACAAGTAACCAAAATAAATGCGGAAAAGTATGAAAAGAATGACAAAACAAAATTATAAAGAAAGTAGATCTTAT
>JABAYD010001817.1:0-11807 GCA_014822095.1 Diplotaxis tenuifolia
GAGATATTCCATTTTCCCGATCTTCATGATTATCTGCGGAAACTTTCAATTTATCCACGAAATCTTACATTTATCCGTCCAATCATAACCGTCCTAGTGTTAACGGGTTATGGGTCTAAGATATCGTAAGTGGGCCTGGAATCAAGTTTTAGGACTCCTTAGACTGTTTTTTGTTCCTTGACGTTTTATTACGGTTTCTTCGATAAATACATTTTCCGCGGTTTTAATCGTAAACATGACCCATGATCCCATTTGATCGAGAATTAAGAAATGGAAATGGTTAAGCCATCGTTTGCGGAAGGTTGCAATAAGGATAGTCGAGATTACATGGTATTGTTATTCCGGAAGAAGTCGGGTGCTACAGAAAGACCGCGACGTATGTACGTTTGGTCGTTACAGCAATCGAGCTTGTACTCGAGCTCGGTCGCTATAGTCGAGATTACATCATATTGTTATTCCGGAAGAAGTCGGGTGCTACGGAAAGACCGCGACGTATGTACGTTTGGTCGTTACAGCAACCGAGCTTGTACTCGAGCTCGGTCGCTATAGCGACCGAGCTTCGTATGGAGCTCGGTCGCTATAGCGACCGAGCTTGTGCTTGAGCTCGGTCGCTATAGCGACCGAGCTTGTACTTGAGCTCGGTCGCTATAGCGACCGAGCATTGTATGGAGCTTCGTATGGAGCTCGGTCGCTATAGCGACCGAGCTTAGGCTTGAGCTCGGTCGCTATAGCGACCGAGCTTGTGCTTGAGTTAGGTTTCAATAGTGACTGAGCCGAGCGTCCCGTTGGTTGCCTTGCGACGATCAAGCAAAACCCTCGGTATGGTTGATTTTTCGTTGTTTCGAGTGATCGAATGTTTAACAAAGATACGATTTACTCGTAGAGTTATTTGCAAGGATTCGATTCTTCTGATTTCTTTTGCGAGGAAATCAAAGGTACATATTTTACCGAAAGTTTCGATACTAACTTCGTCGTTACGGTTTTTGACCCCAACACAGACAATGACGTGGCAAAGCCACGGAGACGGGAAGCCTCTGGCCGTGATGGATGTGTGGGATATGGGATTAGTCTTGTTTTAATTATGAAATTATGTTAGCCTATAGTGCAAAACAAATCACGTGAATACCTTGTATCACTCTTATTTATATTTATACAATTTGTTTGTCCCTTATATGATTCGATTGTTCACTCTGATTGCATGAACCTCAATACATTGAAAATAACTTAGAAATATATAGACTTAAAACCAGAATCAAATATAGAAACATTTAGATTAAGGCATTGGTTCGGTTGGGGTCCAAAGGACCAGAATCGGGTCTTACACCTTCTCTACGACCCCTCCAGGAAAATGTATTACCGAGACTTGAAAATTGCACTAAGCCACAAATTTGTATCATGTTAATAAATCCTAAAAAAGAATCTGCATGTTTTACTATTCCACCTTCTTTCTCATGATTCCCTGTAATTTCGTTTAAATCACCAATATTAAACCAAGGTTCATCTCGGATAATACCAGTTCGCGTAAGCCTCTCCAAAACCTGATCTCTAGACTCTTGATTAGGTTCTCCATACACAAATGACAGAAAAATTTGCTTACTTTTATATTCTGTCACAACATCTATAATTCGATTGCTCGAAGAAATAATATCAACCTTATAAATGGAATCATAGTTAAGAGCTAAACCTCCACTTCTAATAATCGGGTCAATGGTATAAAGATTAGAATAATTAAAATGAAATTGAAACGATTGAAAAAAATCAAATTATTATTTTGTTACCAAAAGAAAAAAGGAAACTTGGTTTATGTTTGACCAAATCTCTCTTAAATAGCTAATCGTCTATTTACTACCAAGGGCTTGACAATTCTTTTAAGATAGCGTTTTTTATCTCGATGCTATAAAAAGCCGCATTTCTAATATCAATGTACATTTAAACGCTATCTTTGCCAAGGCCAAAAAGATTTATTTTCCCTTTAACCCTCATTTAATTTTCCCTCTTACTTTATTTCATTTGCCTCAAAAAATCTTAAACATCATTTATTCATTAAATATTTGCATACAAAAAAAAGAAATTTTTTTTATTGGTTGAAATTAATACACAAGGATTGCAATCTCTACCCTTAATTGTTTTTAATTCAAAGGCGGAGATTGTGTTTTAAGTTGTTCTCTCCTTTTGACTTCTGAAATACGACAATAGAGAGAAGTAAGATGAGACCGAGAGAGATGAGAAATTGCAAGAGGAAGAAGAAGAGCCGGCCTGAGTTTGTATTACCATCACCACCAGTCTGAGTTCGTCGCCATCGTCACTAGTCTCGAACATACCTTGATCCACAGGTTGATTTCTGCGAATTGTTTCTTCTTCTACTGATTCTAGGGTTCGGATTTACTTGTTTTCACTCGAGATTTCTTGCTAGGGTTTCGTCGCATCTCCTCGTCTGTCGTCACACATCCTTCTGATTTTCGTCGCTCTCGCACCACCACCACCACCACAGGTGACCTCTATCTCTCTCTGAATCAGATTTGTCTTGTTCTTGGTAAATAGAGGTTGATGGAGGAGACTAAATCAAGGCTGTACGAAGATGACGACAAGCTTCTCATCTTCTCCATCACGAGCCGCGTTCTTCACCACCAGCACTCCCTTCGATTCCGCCTCACCATCACCACCACCGGCCATCTCTTTCGTATTTGTGTCTTTCGGATTTGATTGGTGTGCCTGCTTTGTTGCAGATCTGTAAGCTAGGAGGAAGAAGAAGAAGATCCGGTCTGGAGACAAAAGAATAAGAATTTGGTCAAGATAAATCTTGAAAAGGTAAAATGATAAGAGCGTATGTGCAAAAACTCAAACTTTGTTGTGTTTGGCTTCGTGTGAATCTTGTTTTTCATTCTATGGACTATATAGTACGCAAAGCCAGAGTATGAGATTGGATTTCAGGAGTACTAGAGCTTGTTAAGGAGGTGAAGAACCACTGAACTTTTATGAAAATTATAGTTTTTCTGGTGATTTATATTTGTTGTGAATCTCAGTGTAAGAACAGAGGCTGCTGGTCAGAGTTGATGCAAACCTTGCAGCAGCAGGTAATGTCCTAATTCCAATCTACGTCGGCTTGCTTACTCTTGTCCTGCTAAACTCGTTGATAGTGGTAAATGATCAAAGGTTTTAGCTTTGTGTAAGCAAAACTGTTTTAAGTTAATTGGCTTTCTTTTTTGTTGCTAGCAGATTGGTTTGGATGGTCTATGTTTTGCCTGCTCCAAATACCACCCAAACTTTGAGAATTTATCCTCTTGACATCAGAAGATGCAAATTAAGTGACTAGCTTGCCTCTCCAGATTCTTCTGTTCTGGCTTTTCAATCAGAGACACGATTGAAGACACTGGTTTATCATATCATTTGCATGTACTGAACTCTCGTCTCTATGAAATTTTCTCTTTTACTGTTTCAGGTTGATAATGGAGACATGGCTAGACTTCAACAAGGAATGAGTCATTTGCAACAGACTCTAGAAACGTGAATGGCATTGAAGTTTTATGGAGGAGGAGGTGGCAAAAAGGGTGGGTCGTTAGTGGCGAGGACATTAGGTTTAGAGTGGAGAATGTCCAAGCTCCTGTGTATAACTAGAAGACGGCTACGTTGGAGCTCTCATTGATGGTGTTTGTCTTGTTGTGGTGTGGTTCTATGAGATAGAACTTTTAGGTTTAGAATTTTAGGAGTAGGTTTAATTGTTTTTTAAAAAAAAATTAGTTTAGTTTGATATACTATGTAACCAATTTCAATATATAAAATTTTAAAAATATATTTATTTGAAATTTTTATATATTTTTTTTAATAATTCTATCAATTATTATCTGCTGTTATAAATTATATAATTGCACAACTATTAAAACGCTATCAAATTAATATTCTAACATAGCACAATAACAACGCGCGCTGTGTAAAATGCGAAAGAAAAGATTGCAGGGGTAGACACAACGTTTGTCATAGCGTTTGTCATAACGTTGTGCTATCTCGCAAACGCTGTGCTATCTTCTAGTAGCGTTTTCCTCATGCTATATATACGACGTTTTCTTGTAGTGCATATACCTCATCACCCATAATTTCTTGTAGACGAACCCCGTGAAACCTACGTCCCATATAATAAATCCATCTTGGCAATTCAAAACTTTAGGTTAACAAATGAATAAGAGGCCATACACATTTCAAACACCACAGAAAGTTATATCCTTGCCACCTCTCACTCTGTATACCATCATCACCTAAAAATTTCCAATGTACCAACCCCTTGAAACCTGTAACCTATGTAACAACTTCATATTGGCAATTAAAAACCTTAGAGTAACAAATGAATAAAAGAACATAAACATTCCAAGAACCAGATAAAATTTCTAGTGGATCTCGAAGACCAGAAATACTTATCACGACAATGTGTCCAACTAGTCCATCTCCAAACCTGATAGGATACAAACCATACCCACATATACAACCAATTCTTGCAACTTAAACCGGCGATACTACAGTGATATTCTCTCCACCATTCAGATCTCAACCGATTCTCACCACACTAGCAGGCCATACAAAGCCACTTATACCTTAAAAAATCCATAGTAAGATCAATCAGCTATCCTATAGAGTAAAACCAGAGAGCTGACCATAAAACCTTTTGAATACAAGCATTGCAAAACATAATCATATCAGAACCATAATCCGTAAACACACAAAATGCTAAAAGGAAACCTGATAGACCACACCAAAGAGAAACAAACAAAGGACCAGAAACCGATCATCTTATTCAATCCAATCAGAGCTACACGCATCCGAAGGCACCAAACAACAAGAAAACCTGAGACCACATCACTCCTATACCAGAAATAAGAAAACATTGAAAAAACCTGGATTTTATAACATCTATTATTATTGAAACTGAAAAAAAACAGAACACAATAAAAACTCACAAACCAGTTGGAGCAAGACCACTAAGAGCCACCATCCTTAGGCTTTTTAAGACCCTACTTACCATCCTCCTTACTCTTATTGGTACCTCTAGCATTGGTCTTCCCGGGAACTTTTGACATCTTGTTCTTACTAGGTGACAAAATGCTCTGAACAAACCGCTTTTTAATGGCTCTAGCAAAAACTACAGGATTCAGAACCTTCTACTTTGAAGTTTTGTCACCAATGTCATTCTTTCCAGTAAGATCGTTCGAGATTATCTGAGCCCCAGACCCCTCATTTAGCAGGGTATCACCAACCTCTTCTTCCATCTCTTCCATAAACTCTTGAACCTCACCCTCCTCCCAGTCCTCATCAAGAAGTTCCGAGTCTGATAGAAGCACACCATCCACCGTTAGGTTGGCCTCATCCACAGCTGAATGATCATCCTGCTCCATGGGTTCGGTATCATTCTTCAATCTTTCTTCCTGGCCAGACAAGGTATCATCTACTGGTCGTAGGAGTTCTTCTTGTCCATTTCCCACATCCTCCTTGGCCCCATCCTTAGGCTTGTTAAAAGCCTTCTTACCATTCTCCTTACCCTTATTTGTACCTCTATCATTTGTCTTCCCGACAACTTTTGACATCTTGTTCTAATGAGGTGACAAAATGCTCTGAACAAACCGCTTTTTAGTGGCTCGAGGAAAAACTCTATGCTTCAGAACCATCTTTTTTGAAGTTTTGTCACCAGTGTCCTCCTTTCCCGTAAGATCTTCCAAGATAATCTGAGCCCCAGACCCCTCATTTAGCCCGGTATCACTAACCTCTTCTTCCATCTCTTCCATAAAATCTGGAACCTCACCCTCCTCCCATCTCTTCCATAAATTTTGGAACCTCGCCCTCCTGCCAGTCCTCATCAAGACGTTCCGAGTATGATAGAAGCAGGCCATCCACCATTAGGTTGGCCTCATCCAAAGCTGAATGATCATCCTTCTCCATGGGTTCAGTATCATTCTTCAAGCTTTCTTCCTGACCAGACAATGTATCTTGCACTGGTCGCATGAGTTCTTCTTGTCCATTTCCCACATCCTCCTTGGCCCCATTGGCAGGCTCTCCACATTCACAGACTCTTCAAACAAGAGAGACTTATGTGCCTTTGATTGTCTACCCGTCTCCACCACCATGCCTTGTTTTGCTGAAACTTCCTTGTGATGCTGATTTTCTCCTTTAAACGCATCCATCATCAACTTCTGTGGATTACTCAACCCTTGACCCTCCTCTCTATGCTGCGTGTTCTGGAAAACCTTGGGATTTATGGCATAGCGGCCATTATTATCACCTGAAGCTCCATTTCCAGACCGCCTTCCACCACGAGAAGAGCCTTCTCCAATATTCTGTGGGTACCTTTCCTTTTAAGCTGTGTAAGTGACATCTTGTCTGAAAGCTCCTGGATTTTCTCTAGCAACGCCTTTTCCTCTGTTATTATCATTTGTCCCCCCCCCATGAAAGCCCCTGGTGTCCCTCTCTAGGATCCTCACTCGCCTTATTTCCTTTATCCACCGCATCTTTGTAGCTCATTGCCTGAGAACCTTGCTCTGTTGATACCCTCAGTAAAAGAGGAGATTCTTCCACAACCGGTGCCAGAATAGGACACATTGTTTGATTATGAGTCAAATATAAACACACTCTGCAATATCCAAAGAGCTTTTCATACCTCAAGTTCACCCCAATCTCCACCCCTTCACTGAAATCCATATCCATAGAGAACAAAAGAGGCTTGAATCCATCCAGCTAAACCCGCAACATCACCCTGAACTTGACCAAGATCTTCTCCCACACCTTGAAATGTTGACGCCGCCCAATGCTGGAGAGGGACATAAAGGACTTTCACCCAAAATGTGATCTTGGACGAGTAGTTAGAATCTAGGGCTGGTTTCCACTGAACCAGCGAAACCATCTAGTGGTCAAAATGGAAAGGCTCCATTCGCAACCTTCCACTACTAAAAATCTTCCGCATAGGCACTACAAAGCCACGCAAAAACAGTGGCTAGATCCAAAAAGCCGGTAAAATAATATAGCCACTGCACAGCCACTAAAAAAAATACCGTGGCTGTAAACTAGCCACGTCACTACCACTACATCGTTCCGTGGCTGCGTTTTGTTTTCTTGTGCCGACATATAAGTGGCAGGGATGTTTCAAATCTTGCGACCAAAAAGACCGTAGCCACTGCGTTTTCGTGGCTGTTTGGGTGGCATATTAAAAAGCGTGGCTAATTAACTGTACTTGGATCAGATATATTTTATTTTAGCCACGAAAATACAGTGGTTGTGTAGCGGCTTGTTTCCATTATATATACACAACTCGCCAGAATGAATTATTAAGATGATATATCTCAGTTTCCATTATTTGGAAGATGTTATACGATCATTTATAAACACTCAAAATTTGTATGAAAATTATGTCTTTCTACTTTGAGTCAAGAGAATGGATGGATCAAAGGATTGATCCGGAGAGTAATTGTGTTTCAGAAATTTTTTTAGGAGGCATCGAAGCGTTTCTTAATTTTGCGTGTAATCAAGCTGATTATCAGGGGCGGAACACTCTATTATGTCCTTGTGTGCAATGCAAAAATGTGAAGCAACGAAAAACAAAAATTGTCTCAAGACATCTTTTCTCCTACGGGTTTAAGGGGAATTACTATGTTTGGACAAACCATGGAGAAAAATTCAATGAAATTGGAGAAAGTTTCGGGGCGAATCCTTCGATAGGTGAAGAGAAAATGTTGGAGAATCCTTCTTGGAATACTCATGATGATCCTTACCAAGAAATTCCAGAAGTACAGGCAGACATTGCGCCGACATACATGGAGGAACCTATTGAAGAGAGAAATATAGTAGAGCCATATCATGATAGTGCTTTTGAAGCATTTGAAGCAGCTACTCAACCTCTTTAGCGGAAGCTTGTGTAGATGAACTATCTGAAGCATTTTTAAAAAATGCTTCCGCGGCCGAGTAAAGCTCCATCATCATATTACGAGACAAAGAAGTTGACACGAACTCTTGGGTTACCCGTACATAAGATTGATGTTTGCGAGAATAGTTGCATGCTATTTTGGAAGGGGGAAGATGCAAAGTTGGTCAAGTGTCACTTTTGTTAAGCAGATTGCTATTACCCGAACCATAGAAAAGGGAAAAACAAATCAAAACAGAGAATGTTTTACATGCCGATAACAGATCGTCTCAAACGTCTATACCAACTCGAGGCGACAGCTTCCAAAATGCGGTGGCATAAGGAACATGTGTGTCCGGAAGGCGAGATGCATCACCCATCTGATGCCATAGCGTGGAAGCATTTAATGAGCTATATCCTGCATTTGCTGCTGAAAGCCGTAATATTTATCTATGCTTATCAACAGATGGGTTTAATCCGATTGGTATGAATGGTGAAGCACATTCTGTTTGGCCGGTTATTGTAACTCCTTACAATTTTCCTCCAGAAATGTGCATGAAAAGGGAATTTTTTCCTTTCGGTACTAATTCCAGGGCCTAAAGATCCGAAAAAAGCTTAGATATTTACCTCCACCCTTTGATTGAAGAATTACAGAGCTTATGGAGTGATGGTGTGGAGGCATATGATATTTCAAGGAAATAAATGTTCATCATGCGAGCAGTATTGATGTGGACGATAAGCGACTTTCCAGCGTATGGCATGCTATCAGGTTGGACGATTCATGGTAGGATGGCTTGCCCATATTGTCAAGATGAGACAGATGCATTTTGGTTGCCTAATGGACGGAAACATAGTTGGTTTGATTGCCACAACAGATTTCTAGATCCAGATCATCCTTACATGAGAAATAGTCAAGCATTTAAACGGGGCAAAACCGTGTTGAATCCTCCTTCACCGTGGTTGACTGGAGAAGAAAATTTGCGTGAAAGAATAAATAATATAGAAGGTTTATCAAAAACTATTGAGTGTGGAGGGAATGGACATGCAAACCAATCTCGGACAAATCTGAGTACGGAGTTACTCACAATTGGGTAAAGAAGAGTATTTTCTAGGAGTTACCGTATTGGGAAACTCATCTTCTTCGACATAACCTTGATTTCATGCATTGAGAAAAATTTCTTCGATAATCTGACGAACACGTTAAATGCTCCTAGAAAGACGAAAGACAATATCAAAAGCCGGTTAGATTTTCCGGGACTGTGCAAAAGGTGAGATTTAGAGATGAGAGAAGATGGAACGATGCCGGTGCCAATATTCAGGTTGTCTAATGCCGCAAAGCGACAATTTTTTATGTGGTTGAAAAATGACATAAAATTCCCCGACGGATACGCCTCCAAATTTAGTCGATATATTGACGAAAGTAGTTTGAAGCTACATGGATTGAAAAGTCATGATTCTCATGTCATTATGGAACGACTATATCCATTTGCTTTCGCTGAACTCCTACCCAAAAATGTTTCCCCTTTACATATTTATTTTACTAAAATTGATGTTATAACTTTAATGTTTTGTTTACAGATATTGCTCTCTTCGTCCGAGATATTTCTTCGAAGATTTTGAAGGAATCAGATGTTGGCCTTTTAAAGGCAATTATTGGCCTGAAGCTTTGTAACTTGGAAAAAATATGTGTTCCCTCGTTCTTTAATGTTATGGAACATCTTAGTGTGAACCTTCCAAATGAAGCAGCCTTAGGTGGTTCCGTCCATTTTAGGTGGATGTATGTATTTGAGAGATACATGTACCACTTGAAGAAGATAGTAAAAAGCAAAGCTCATATTGCAGGTTCGATAGTTGCGCAATTTATAAACGAGGAGATTTCAAAGGCATCCTCCAATTTTTCGGGCAACCGGAAAATTTGAGTATTCCAGAAGGTCCGAACGATATTCATTTCACATACAACTATCCAGATGTACCAATCTTGTTCTACTATGAAGGGAGAGTCAGTGGACAATGCTCAACTGATTGGCTAAATGATGAAGATAATACCATCCTTCAGACATTTATGATGCTCAACTGTGAAGCATTTATACCATATGAAAGGTTATTTTAAATTATTGAATATATTTATACATTTACTTATTTTCCTATAATTAAACTGTAACTTATTTTCAGCATGTTTCAAGAACATATGAAACGAACTGTCCCTGATATTACTCCTCGTGGATTGCAACAAGTGAAAGACACCAAATTTGCAAGCTGGGTCAAAGACTATGTGAGTTGTAGTGTATTAATTTAAGATTGTAAATGATGATAATGATAATGTTTTTGTATTGCATATTAATGAGGCCACTGCGTATTACACCTTTCCTCTATGGATGTTGGATTTTGTACAAAGTCCAAAACGAAGTTATAGGTCTTGGCCAATATACCATTCACGAGGATACACTTTTCACACTCACAAGCACGGTCAAGATAACTCAAAATTAGGGTGTTTGTGTCCCTAGAACCACAAATACAGATTACTATGGCCTCATAGAAGAGATAATGATGGTGGAGTATCATGGTGATGTTGGCTTGAAAGCAATGGTTTTTAAATGTCGTTGGTTTGATACAACCGAAAAATCGCGGTATGAGAAGACATCCATTTGGACTTGTAGATGTCTCACCACGCCGAAAATACGCAAAATATGATCTTTTTGTGTTACCAGGTAATTAGAATAATGATAAAATGATACTTCCGTATAGTTAAATTTCAAATGATATTGGTCTTTTCAATTTTGTATTGTTAGATTTCAAATGATATTGGTTTTTTCAGGTAATTGTGATCAAGCATGTTTTATTTCTTATCCGCGGGTACGTCGACCTTCTGGAGAGGAATGGTGGGCTTTCACAAAAATATTACCACGAGGAATCCGAGAAACTTCAGAAGTGGTTTTGATGGTGGCAAGATGATAGACGTGATCAAGTTGCAGACAGTTCATTGCTACGAGTTGAAACACATGCTGTTGATAATGTCTCGGATCATGATACAGCTCCTGTGGTCCCGCCAAATGATGAATATATATCCGATGAGGATATAGGAGCAGTACAAGGTAATGATTCAGATGATTCTGAGTAATAATGAATGATGTAAAATAATGAGAGATGTAAAATATGCAAGTGTGAGCATGTTGTATGATAAAATGAGAATGATGTAAAATATGTAAGCGTGAGCATTTTGTATGATAAAATGAGAATGATGTAAAATATGTAAGCGTAAGAATGATGTAAAATATGGAAGTATGAGAATGTTGTATGATAAAATAAAATTGTGGTAAAATAATGAATGTTGTAGCATGAATTTCATGTATGTGTAAGTGTGAGAATGTAAGTAAGAGTTTTGTTGTTGTGTTTTTAGTGTTTAGGGATTAGGGATTCAAGTATATGATATAGCCACCACAATGCCAGTAAATTTTCGTGGATAGATTAATTTTTGGTTTATTTGCCTCCAAAATATTTTGGTTTTGGAAATTAGCTACTGTGATTTCGTGGCTGTACCAGAATAATTTCGGGTTGGCTTCAAATTTTTGGTTTGGCTCCAAATTGTTTTCTGTAAATTTACAGATTAGCGGTCTAATTTTATCTTAGCCACGGTTTAGCAACCTTAATTTCATGGCTTTGTTTAAAGGGTTTTATTCGAGCAGTCTCCTCCTTTCTCACTTCTACACTTAGCCGAAATTAAAAACTCTCTCTCGACGATTCTTTGTTCTTCATCTCTCATCGCCGTTACCATCCCTCGCCGTCTCCGATATCTCTTTCTCTCACGGTTACCAAACCCTTATCTCCTTCCTTAATTGTTTATTGCAAAATGTCAAAGAAAATTTGACACTTTGTATGAACAAGTGAGAAGTCTAGAAAGCAATATCGCCAGTAATGCTATCGCCATCAAGAGGGA
>JABAYD010001822.1:0-17248 GCA_014822095.1 Diplotaxis tenuifolia
CCACCAGAACTGTGCAATGCACTAGCTAAATACGTACAAGTTTATGTGCAATGGCCAGTAAGATAGACTTTATCAGCTGAGAGCCATCACCATGTCCAACCATTAACCCGATTTTGCAATCGTTCTTTCAAGAATGTGCATTTCAGTTTTGAGCCACTGATGTCCTCTGGGATACTAAGATAATATCTCACCCCTCCCTCATTCGCAATTGCCATTGAATTTTTAAAGTTAACACACTCTCCATAAGCTTTACCATAAGTATTAAGTGTGTTCATTAATTCATCACATTCACGTGGCTCTGTCTTACATGAAACATGTTATCATAAGCAAAGAGAATACCAGAGGGCTAGCGCATGGAACATGCATCCCGTTATCTTTCCTTGATTTTCCGCGTGATTTAGAAGGCTAACGAGCGCTTCCGTGCACGACAAAAGATTTCCTTGACACAATGCATTTTTGGGGCTATATTTCCTCTTGGTTAACCATTGAAAAGGACATGGTATTTCACCGACGACTCACATCCCATTATCTAGTCAATCCATAAGCCTGCAAACCCCATTTTCTTCATGACCACCCTAGTAAGTTCTCATTCCAACTGATCATAAGATTTTACTCATGTCTGTCTTTATTGCCATTCTCCTATTTATTCCACCGGGGTCTGTTTGAAGAGCATGGAACATTTCATGTGCTATGGGTACATTATCATTATATGTCTTTCAACAACAAAAGTTGACTGGGTTTCAGATATTCGGTTCAGTAACTCTTTCTTTAATATATGGGATAAGACCTCAAATATTATCTTGTAGATCACATTGTAAAGACTGATTGGTTGAAACTGGGACATTTCATTTGGTTTCTCTTTCTTCAGGATGAGATAAATATTGGCGTCATTGAGCTCATTGGCCATTATTCCATCAAAAAGAAATTCATCAACCATACGAATTAAATCATCTTTTACAATGTCTCAAAAAAGGTCCAAGAGCATTTTCTGAGTGCATATTGAGCCAATTTAACCTCCCATTTTGACTCAGAAGACGTATTCATACGAGCATATATTGTCATTGTAATATTTTCCAATGCCTTATCAATGAGTTTAGGGTTGGAAGATTCAAACAAGTCTCTAAAGTAACTAGTAGCAATGGCAACTGATTTTCCGTCCTCCTGCACAAGATTCCATGAGGAATCCAGCAGATCCATAATTTTATTTTGGGCTCTTCTTTCTTTAGTAGTAATATCATGATTGATCTTGGTATTCAAATCCTCTTATCTGAGCCAAAATACTACACTTTTCTACTTCCAAAACTGTTCCTCAGCCTTAAGAGCAATAGTCAGCTCCTTTAAAGTTTCCAAGATTTCTTCTATTGTGGCATTAGCATCGTAATAAAGGCTATCCACCTTTGATTTTAGCTCTTCGACTAAATTTCCAAAATTTAGATACTTCTCTCTTTTCCACTAACCTAGTGCTTTCCTCGAGCTTAATATGTGATCCATTATATTTGCATTAGGAGAGAGGTCTGAAGAATTCCATCCATCTAAAATGACTTGTCGTATTTCTTTACTATCCTGCCAGCGTTTATCAATTGAAAGTTTTTATCTTCCTGGTTGGTTTGGATCGGATATCTGCCCATATTGGACGATGGTACGATCATCATATTCATAGATAATGTACTACAGAGTGTGAAAACTTCTCATGACAATCTTCTTTTCCAAGAGTCCGATCTAAATGACATCTAGGAATGTCAAGGGTGGGCTTGAACCTCGGGCCTGGGCCGTTAAGAGCTGTTGTGGGGCGGGTTTGGGATGAGGGTTTGTGAGCCCGCAAAACAGCAGGTCTCACGGGATGGGTCTTTGTGGGAGTGGGCTCAAAAGAGTGACGGCTCGTTAAGACCGCGGGAAACCCTAAAGACCCGCACCTCCACTTTCGTCATTTGCCTCTGCCACCTGAAAAAACAAAGGAGAGTGAGAGAGAGAGAGAGAGAGCGACAGACAACTTACCTCAGGCGATGACAGATCTCTGACAACTTAATGAGCTTTGGTGACGGCAGATTGTTGCTCGGTGAAGATCTGAGCGGATGGTGGTGGTCCAGCTTCTTCTCTCCACGATAGAGTGTTTGTTTTGTGGAAAGATCCAAACTATAAGCATCACAGAACAACAATGTGGGATGCACCCATGGTGTTGCCAAATATCTGGTAAAATCTCTATCCACAAAATAATAATTACCATTCGAATTAAGTCTTTGGCGTGTGTTATCAAGACTGAGAGAGAGTTCTCAAGTCAGAAACTTGAAAACAAGACTCTAATTCTTTGGTTTGAGAAGACACTAAGCTGATGATTATTGTAAGCAAGAAATTCATTCATTCTTGGGATTCAATTGTTTTTTTTGGATGCCTCAAAAGCTTCATTCTTGTTCCATGACTTTTGTTGTTCTCTTGGTAATTAAAAAAAAAAGCAGAGAGATATATTCTCGGGTAAAGATGAAGTAATATGATTGTATATGACTTTCTTTCATTTTTTTTTTAAACACGTATATGAATTTCTTTCAATTTGTATGGTATGCTCATAAATACTCTCTTTTTCTTTTGGTATTTGCATGCTTCTAAATTAAAGAGAGTATCCAGAACTTATCAAACAGAGTTATGCTATTGATTTGGTATGTAGATTAGATACATGATGTCTGAAATTTGTTACTCTTTTGCAGGCAAGCTAAAGATGTTGTGTCTTGACTGTGAACCCAAATACCACAACTTCAGTGATAGTTCAGGTGAGCAACTCATTTCAATGCCTTTATAATATTAATTGTCACGTGTTCGATTGTTTTAATTATTTGCTTTGTTGTTGAGGTTGTACATGATGATGGTCCCGTTCTCAAGGTTAGTGCTCGCATGAATTAGTCTTTTACTAATATTTCTTCCTTGCTTGCATATATTAACATAGTTTTATTGTCTTCTGTCTCGAGCTGATGGAGTGGTGGTGAACATGGAACCAATATTTGATGTAGCTTGTTGATGCTTCTGGCCGGTGGTGTAGATTCAGCTTGTTCTCTCGACGTCTGTGACTAGACTCCATCTTAGAAGCTCATCCTCCATCATCGGGTGGGATCTTCAGCGATGGGTGTTGACCCCGTCCTTCTCTCCATGCATGGCACATTGGTTTATCCGACATTGCTGCTTTAAGGAACTTAGGTTAGTAACTTACTCTCTGGAACGTAGATTATAGTTTTAATTTGGTTTCTCTACGTAGGTTATCGGACCACTGTTTGGTTTAGCTTTCCTTGAGTAGATTATAGTTTTAATTTAGTTGTGTACTTGTATAAATATTAAGAAATTAAAAAAAACAATACTAACAAATTTTTATTAGAATTTTAACAAAAATTAGAAAACCCTAATAAGCTTAGGTTAGTTTCGTTGAAACCAAAAAAATAAACTAAATGTGAGAGAGAGACCATGACATCAAGAGGCGACTCCGAAGATCAGATTACGTTTGATCCAAACTACTCCCCTCTATATACATTCGATTGGAAACTCAACAACTCATAGCTTGTCTTGCTGCCAAGGAGAATGTCGTTGATCAGTTGGATGAAGGTGGTGTAACTGGTAGTGATGGAAAGAAGAAAGGTAGGAAAAGAAATCAGTCTTGTCGATGAAACTGATGAGTCTGATGTTGAAATCACTCCGTCAACCCAAACAACGAAGCCTCGCAGATGGACCATTTTTGGAACAACTACGATGAAACCAATGTTGCAATTCACTACAGATGGTAGCATTGGCTCATCCGCTCGGCGTGGAGTACGGAGAAGTTTGTTCCGGTGAAGTATGTGGTTCATGGTGGGAGAAGAAAGCCTGGTCAAAGCAGAAGGCTTCACCTACACAATCACAAAAGAAGAAGGAGAAGATCGTAGAGGACATACTAGACTTTGATGATGAACTGGATGAAGAAGCAGGTGATGACGATGAATTAGGTGAAAAGGAAAGAGAAGATAGGCAAAGATCAGATATGTGGGACGATTTCAAGGTGGTCCAGAAACCTAATGGAAAGTTGAAAGCTGCATGCAATCATTGCAGGAACGAGTATGCATGGCAATCCTATTCGCATGGAACCAATGGGTTAGGAAGACATCGGTTCAGATGTAAAATGTATCCAAGAAATCGAGGAAGGCAGCAGCAACTCAACCCCGATGGGAAAGTTGTTTCTTGCAAGTATAATCATATTGTGTTTAGACAGATGTTAGCTAGGACCATAGTCTAGCATGATATATCTTACTTGTACGTAGAGTATCAAAATGTATGAGATACGTGGAAGTATTTGAATGCTGATGTCCAGACCATTTGTTGAAACACAACGAGAGCAGATGTGTATCGATTATATGAAAGTGAGAGACGCATAAAAGAGGGAATTATAACAGCTTCCCGTACGAATCTCATTCACGACTGACTTGTGGACATCAATGAAACGGGAAGGATATATGTGTGTAACATTACATTGATCGGAATTGGAAGTTGAATAACAAGATCCTTGAGGGAACCGAAATTTCCATTGTCGATTTTCGTAAATTAAGGAACGTCAAGTTAACCTAAATTTCTTAGAGGTCCCGGATTCACACTGTCGAAATACGTACTATCACTACGTAGCGACCGAACCTTGGTCTTGAGCTTGGTCGGTCGCTACCGAGCAGTGCATGTGCTCGGTATCTACGTAGTGACCGAGCATGTTGCACGCTTGGTCGCTGGCTCGAGCTCGTTCGCTACGTAGCGAGCGAGCGTATCTGTGCTTGGTCTCTATGTAGCGACCGAGCCTGGCTCGAGCTCGGTCGCTACGTAGCAACTGAGCTTAGTTCGATATTTCCAAGCGTTTTCCCGGTCAATCGGTGTTTTAGCCTTTTTGGAGATGTCTTTTCTTGTCCTTTTAGAGATTTGGTTGTTAACTTTGCCGTTGACCGTTTTTGACCCCAACAGCCCCAGCTCGTTAGAATCGTGAGTAAGATTCTAACTTGCGGTGTAGACGGAGTAGGTCAGTTGGACGAAGTTAATGGTCCAGAGTCCGCAAGACGTGGCGATGCATGATGAGATTTGCACCTCATATGCATTGGACGCATTGGCTCATCCTTCCAGTTCATCTACTACTCCGATTTCCGTTGATTAGAAGGACAAAGCCATGGAGTCGATTGCCTCCTCCCCCATCTAGAAAGGAAGTCGTTCTAGCCCTGCGTGCTCCCAGTGCTACTCCGGTCATTGCACCGAAAGGTCTGAAGAGGAAGTGTGTGGGAAGGTTTGTTTGTTGCTTTGAAATTTCTAAGATATTTGCTTTGTTCCGCTCTACTCCGTATCCCTAATCGTTGCTTCTTGTCGCAGTTCTTATCGCTGATCGATGGGATCTCCGAGTTGCTTGGTTCCCTAGAAAGCTTCCATAGCAATGATTTGGTTTTGGTGGCCGTCAACGGCGGGATGGATGTGATTCAGGCACTCCAAAGTGAAAACATTTCGTCCATACAGGCTGAGGAGGCCAAGCTGTCCGCTCGTAAGTGAGAGCAGGCCGGCGTGGACGAAAGCTTTGGACTCATCTTGGGGAACCGGAAATCTGAGTGCTCACGTTTGACGTGTCCAGAAGGTCCAGAGGGACGAGATCTCGTGGTCGGGGACAACAGAGATGGTGAGGCTCGTGGCTCGTACGAGGCGATGAAAGAGGTCTAGATCAAGGTTGCTTTGTAGTTTTTTTTTTATCAAGGAATAGTATTTGCTCTAGCCAAGTGTGGCCATGTTTTATGTTTTGGGACTGGCCGGTTTGGATTTTGAATCCCTGCCGCAGGGCAGCGTTTTATGAATGAATTTTATTTGCGTTTAAAGAGCGTGCCGAATATTTTTTACGGTGGAGTAGACTTCCGAGTTGTCATCTTGTAGCCTGACTCCGGGTGAACTGCTATATTCGTGGCCAGTTTCCAGAGTTATTCGCAGTGTGTGAGCTATGAGAGATTCTGAAGGCGTTGAATAGTAGCCAAGAGACAAGTTTTGGGATCTCGTATCAGTGGTTTTGATACTATGCCTAAAGATGTTAAAGACCAGTGTGTTGGGTTTAGGGTAAGACCTAGGTTTACTTACGGTTTTCAGGCTTTGTGATGACTAATCAGCGTTCAATTTGCCTATTGCGATTTTAACCTGATTCCGTACCGATTTAAAGTCCGCGATAGGTTCTTGGCTTATTCGACTTGTCTGGCCGGAATCGAGCATTCCCGAAGGTGGTGACCAAAATTCTGGATTTCTTTCTTAGCGTTATTACCCTTGTGTCGGGTGTACGAGAGTTATCTCTATGAGATAGCTAAGTCTGTTTAGGACTGTTGGGAAATTGTCGTGATCAGCGACAACCGTAAGAGGTAGATGTTACCGTTATTCGGACTTTCGCGAACGATATGTATCTTAAGAAATTCTCGCGTGTTTTATAGTCCAGTATGGACTGTTTTATGTTTGAGAAAGGAGGTCTTTGAACATTGGCGAAGTATCGCTATATTCAAAAAATTGTTTTTCTTTTGTGCCGTATCGTCTGAGAATTGTTTGAGAAATTTCCGATTTTAAAATTTCAGGAGTATACGTACCCACTCCCCTCTTTTTACGAGGGGGGGGGGACAGCGGGTATCGTCTTACGATGAGGTGCCTACGTACCCTTTTGCAGGGATCAAGCCGTCTCGTATTTCAGTTTTTGCGGACCGCTTTGTTTAGTGATAATATTTTTTGAGGTGCATTGCTTTCCAAGTCCTTGGAATTTTTGCGCCTTCCATGTTAGCTATCTTGTACGAGCCTGTCCGGATGACCTTTATGATTTTGTAAGGTCCTTCCCAGTTGGCTCCGAATTTTCCCGCGTTTCGCTCAGCGGTATTTTGGAGGACCTTGTGCAGAATTAAATCTCCTTCGTGTAACATGCGGTTCTGAACATTCGAGTTATAGTATTTTGCGGTTGAGTGTTGATAATTCTGGATTCTGAGGAGTGCTTGGTCCCGGGCATTTGTTGATGAGATCGAGGTCGTCCAACATCATCGTGTTGTTGAGCTTTTCTCATTCTGCCAAGAGCATTCTTATGATGCCTGGGAATTCAACTTCCGCCGGGATCATGCACTTTGTTCCATATATGAGGGCGAAGGGATTTTCTCTCGTCGCTTGTCTTGGAGTTGTGTAATCATGTTTTTCATTTCTCGCAGAATGCCTTGAACAGCGTGGAGATAAACTGAGATCCGTTATCAGTTATGACTTCGTAAGGGACTCCGTGCCTGCAGATGATGTTCCTCCATACGAAATTTTTGACTTGTACATCTTTTATGCTTGCATATGACTCCACTTTGACCCACTTCGGAAACAAGTCGGTGAGGACTAAGAGGAACACTTTTGTTTCGAGTTACGGAGGAGCCCAACTATGTCTATGGCCCATCGCATAAACGGATATGGGGATGTGATGAAGGAGAGTACTTCGGCCGGTTAACGGATGGTCGGGGCGTGTCTTTGGCATTTTTTGCATTTTCGTACAAATTTCTCGCAGTCCCTTATCATCGTTGGCTAGTAGTAACTGTGGCGTTTGATCTTGACTGCGAACGATCTTTCGCCAGAGTGATTTACGTAAGATCTACAATGGATTTCTTCCATAACTTTTCTCGTGCTTTCCCCTTCCAAGCACGTCATGAGCGGACCGGAGAATCTCCAGTTGTATATTTCGCCATCGATTGTTACGTACAGTGTGGCCTGGGTCCGAATTTTTTGGGCTGCCCACTTTTCGGTAGGTAATTCATCGTTGATGATGTAGGCTCGAATCGTTTCCAGCCATGGAGTATCGCAGCTGTAGTTAGACTGTTTCAGATTTTCCTCTGGTTGTGCCATGACCTCTTCCAAGTCGTCATCTGGATCTCCAATGAGATTGATGACGGCCAGTGGTCTGATACTTGGATGCTCGATAAATTTGACTGGATTACTCTTTTGAATCCCGGGTTCGATCTCGATGCTAGAGCAGCGAGAGCGTCGGCCTGGACGTTCTCGGAGCGGGGAATCCATGTGAGGGAAAAGAAATCAAAAGTCTGAGCAAGATTTTGGACCAGTTTGAGGTATGCATCCATCCTTTCGTCTCGGGCTTCGTATTCTCCACTATATTGACTTGCGACTAGCTGGGAGTCGAAATATGCATGAAGGTTACGTATTTTCAAGTCGTGAGCAAACCGCAATCCTCTCACGAGTTCTTCGTATTCAGCTTCATTGTTGGATGTGTGGAAGTCTAAACTGAAAGATTGTTCTAGGATTTCTCTGGTCGGTGAAGTGAGGCAAATCCCGATCCCCGAGCCTTGTTTGGATGACGATCTGTCTACGTCGAGAACCCATGTCTAGTTCGGCTCCTTGTTAGTCATAACCTGAGTTGGTAATTCGTCCAAGTCCGCGAGTACTTGCGATTTCACACTGGTTCTCGGCCGATATTCGATGTCATATTCGCTTAGCTCGATCGCCCATTTGGGTAACCTACCCGACTGGCTTGCGCTATGCAGGATTGTCCGCAAGGGGAATGTCGTTAGGATGATGATAGTGTGAGATTTGAATTACAGTCGTAGCTTGCGGGCCAATGTCACGTCCGCGTACGCTAATTTCTCCATCCATGGATACCGTGATTCAGCATCCAGCAACATTTTGCTTATGTAGAAAATAGGTCTTTGCTCGCCGTGCTCCTCCGTGATTATGATGCCGCTTATGTTTGTTGTCAAAACCGCGATGTATAGGAATAATGGCTCTCCCTCCACGGGTTTCACAAGAATTGGAGGGGTACCCAAGTAATGCTTTAGCTGTTGAAAAGCGTTCTAGCACTCTTCTGACCATTCAATTTTTTCCCCTCAGGACCTCTTAGAAGGGCAAGCATTTGTCTGTTGATCGCGAGATGAATCGCTTAAATGCCGCAACCCTTTCGGTTAGTATTTGTACTTCGTGTTTGTTTGTTGGAGATGCCATTCTGATCAATGCATCGATCTCGCGGTACGTTACTAAGTAACATAGAAATTCTCCTGATGCTACGGCGAATCTACATTTAGCCGGGTTAAGCTTCATGTTGTGAGAGTTCAACCGTGCTAAACACTCTTTAAGGTGAGACACATGATCTTCCGCATGGAGAGATTTGACGAGCATGTCTTCAATATAAACCTCCAGGGTTTTTCCGAGTTGTTGAGAGAACATTCGGTTCACGAGTCTTTGATAGGTTGCTCTGGCGTTTTTAAGGCCGAAGGGCATCACTTTGTAGCAATATGTTCCGCGATCTATGATAAACGCGGTTTTTTCTCGATCGTCAGGATTCATCATGATCTGATTATAACTCGAGAAGGCGTCCATGAAGGACAAGAGTTCGTTTCCCACCTCGACCAGTCGATCGATATGCGGTAAGGGGAAACTTTGCTTTGGGCAGGCTTTGTTGAGATCAGTAAAATCGACAGAGACTCGCCAACTCCCGTTTTTCTTTTGGACTACGACAGGGTTGCCGAGCCAGTGTGGGTATCTTACTTCTGTTATCGATCCGACCTTGAGAAGTTTTTCGACTTTGGCATTTACCGCCGTAGTGCGTTCGGGTCCTAACTTCTGTCTTTTTTGTTTGATTGGTTTGAAGGTTGGATCGATATTTAGTTCATGACAGGTTATGTTAATTTGGATTCCAGGCATATCTTCTGCTGCCCAAGTGAACGTATGAAAGTATGCTTTTAAACAAGCTATGAGCTTAGCCTTTAAAGGTTGGTGGAGATTTTCCCCAATTTTGACACATCGTTTGGGGAAAGCTTCGTAAAGGCATATCGATACCATGGGTTCACAAGTCGTCTCGCGTTTCTCCTCCTAGATCTCAGCTTTCCAAATTTTCTAGTAGAGTTCTACCGGATCAGGGGCGTTTTCGTCGGAAGTTGATTTTTTCCTAGAGGTGGTATCGGAAAACGTCTTTTTCTGTTTTAACTCGGCAGCGAAGCATACTTGCGATATCCTCGGATTTCCCTAGATCGTTTCGATTCCATGAGGAGTCAAAAATTTGAGACAAAAATGGTACGTTGACGGAATCGCTTTCATGGAATTCAACCATGGGGTACCCATGATTACATTGTATGACGCAGGTCGGTCGACAACTTGGAATTCTGCGATTTTTGTTAAGGTCCCAGCTTTGACCGTGAAGTTAATCGATCTGATAGTTATTGTGGTTACTCCTGATGCTACGGCAAATATGCATTTAGCCAGGTTAAGCTTCATGTTGTGAGAGTTCAACCGTGCGAAACACTCTTCAAGGTGAGACACATGATCTTCCGCATGGAGAGATTTGACGAGCATGTCGTCAATATAAACCTCCATGGTTTTTCCGAGTTGTTGAGAGAACATTCGGTTCACGAGTCTTTGATAGGTTGCTCTGGCGTTTTTAAGGCCGAAGGGCATCACTTTGTAGTAATATGTTCCGCGATCTATGATAAACGCGGTTTTCTCACGATCGTCGGGATTCATCATGATCTGATTGTAACTCGAGAAGGCATCCATAAAGGACAAGAGTTCGTTTCCCGCCTCGACCAGTCGATCGATATGCGGTAAGGGGAAACTTTGTTTTGGGCAGGCTTTGTTGAGATCACTAAAATCGACACAGACTCGCCACCTCCCATTTTTCTTTTGGGCAACGACGGGGTTGACGAGCCAGCGTGGGTATCTTACTTCTGTTATCGATCCGACCTTGAGAAGTTTTTCAACTTTGGCATTGACCGCCGTAGCGCGTTCGGGTCCTAACTTCCGTCTTTTCTGTTTGATTGATTTGAAGGTCGGATTGATATTCAGTTCATGACAGGTTATGTTAATTTGGATTCCAGGCATATCTTCTGCTGCCCAAGCGAACGTATGAAAGTTTGCCTTTAGACAAGCTATGAGCATAGCCTTTAAAGTTTGGCGGAGATTTTCTCCAATTTTGACACTTTGTTTGGGGAAAGCTTCGTAGAGGCATATCGATACCATTGGTTCACAAGTCGGCTCGCGTTTCTCCTCCTGGATCTCAGCGTTTCGAATTTTCTAGTAGAGTTCTACAGAATCTGGGGCGTTTTCTTCGGAAGTTGATTTTTTTCTAGAGGTGGTATCGAAAAACGTTTTTTTCTGTTTTAACTCGGCAGCGAAGCAGACTTGCGATATCCTCGGATTTCCCTAGATTGTTTCAATTCCATGAGGAGTCGAAAATTTAAGACAAAAATGGTACGTTGACGGAATCGCTTGCATGGAAGTTAACCATGGGGTACCCATGATTACGTTGTATGATGCAGGTCGGTCGACAACTAGGGATTCTGCGATTTTTGTTACGGTCCCAGCTTTGACCGTGAAGTTAATAGATCCGATAGTTATTGTGCTTTCTCCTAAGTCATAATAGCGGGCTAGGGTTTTCCGCGATTTCCTGGTAGAACGATCCCCATTCTCTCGAGGGTGTTTTTAAAGATGATATTAGCCGAGCTTCTGGTGTCGACTAATATTCTTGCGACGTCAATGTTTTGAATCATTAACTCAGTTACAAGGAGGTCGTTGCGAGGTTTGGTCTGATTGACCGTTGCTCTGCCTCCATAAGAGATTACGTCCATGTTGACAGAGTCGTGCATGTTTGTATCTGATTGCGCGCAGTGCAGCTTGATATTTAGATATATCCGTAACCCCTCTCCTTCTAGCGCCAAACTGTGGGAACCAAAAAATCCGCACTGTCGATTTCCGTAAATTAAGGAACATCAAGTTAACTTAACTTTCTCAGAGGTCCCATATATTTGCTAAACCACACGCCGAGCGATCAAGATACGAGTACGAAAATATAAATAAGTAAAAGAGATCGAGAAAAAGCAAGAGATGTCTTATTCTGAATTCGTGTGTAAGCGTTACACGAGGTTAAAGCCTTGGCTACGAGAGCTTTCGGCTAGTTCTAATAACCTAAGACTAAAACCCTAGTTGAGTCGCAGCTCAAATAACAAAAATGGAAAGTTCTAATGCTTTAAGTGCTGAGTTTTGCTGTGTGAGATATGTTCCTTCTTCCCCTCGCCTAGAACTCCTCCTATACTCCTCCCTAGGTCAGTTTACGCTCTTCCTTTTATGCCCTTAAGACGTCATAGCTCGAAAATGGATATATTCCATTTTTCCCGATCTTCATGATTATCTGCGAAAACTTCACATTTATCTTCAGAAAATGGATATTTATCCGCGGAAAGTTGACATTTATCTTGTCTTCCGAACCAAGCATAAACCGTCATAATGTTTACGGGCTTTCGATTATGAATTCGTAAGTGGGCGGCGAATCACATTTTAGGCCTCCTTGGATTCTCTTTTAATTTAAAGTGTTTATTATGGTTCTTTTCGATAACAACAAACTTTCCGCAGTTTTTATCGTAAAGTTTGACTGAAAGCTCGATCGATCAGGAACAAGTAGCGGCTAAGTAATGGCTCACGGGAGATTGCAACAACGAGTAGACAAGAGTATGCTGGTTTGTGTCGTAAAGAAGTTTTGGGTGAGTTTGGTCGCTACGTAACAACCGAGCCGTGCCCCTGCTCGGTCACTACATAGCGACCGGACCTTTGTCTTGAGCTCAATCGCTACAAAGCGGCCGAGCGTGTCCTTGCTCGGTCGATATGTAGCGACCGAGCTTGGTTTGAGCTCGGTCTCTAGGTATCGACTGAGCATGTTGCGCGTTTAGTCGCTACGTGGCGACCAAGCTTGGACCGGGCTCGGTCGCTACATAACGATAGAGATTGGTTCGATTTTTCAAGCTTTTCCTGGTCAAACAGTGTTTTAGCCTTTTCGGAGATGTCCGTTATGGTCCTTTTGGATTTTTGTCGTTAACTTCGTCGTTGACCGTTTTTGACCCTAACAATCCTGATGTTTTGTGTTGTACAACCACCACAGGACGGTATGAAAAATGTGGTTTGTCTCCTTCATTCACTATAAGAATGGGGAGCTGAGAAGAAGGTATTCTTATTCACCTTAGATAATGCTACAAGCAATGACTCAATGCAAGATATTGTGAAATTGCAGCTGAATTTGAGAGAAGATTTGTTGTGTGAAGGAGTGTTTTTCCATGTCAGATGTGCAGCTCACATATCGAACCTCAGAGTGCAAGATAGGTTGATGGTTATTGGAGACTCTCTGCACAACGTAAGAGAGAGTATTAAGTATGTATTAGGATCGTAAACTCGCGAAAATTTGTTCCAAAAATGTGTGGATGATGCGGGTATAGGAGATTGTGGAGGGCTAATATTGGATGTGTTGAAAAGATGGAACTCGATTACTATATGCTTGAAAGATCCATCAAGTACCTAAATCTTTTGTTAAGTTGGAGGCATTTGATAAGAAGAGTTATAAAATGGCAGCCACACATGAGGAATGGACTAGAGCTGAGAATATCTGCTGTTTTATAGTCCTTTTGTTGTGATCACAAGCTTGATGCCTGGTTCGAATTACCCTACTTCAAACTTGTATTTTTACCATGTTTAGAAGATCCATAATTGGCTTCGATTGAAAGAGGAAAGCGGAGATTAGATTATCAGATACATGGTGCCACTGATGAAAGAGAAGTTCGATTAATATTGGAAGGAAGTCAGTGATATTTTTGCAATGGCATCAATCTTCGGTCCACGGTTTAATCTTTCAACTATCGAATGTTGTTAGAGGAAGCTTGACATGAGCACACGTGATGCAAAGTTGAGGGACTTGCGTGAGAAGCTCAGTACTATGTTTGAGTCATACGAAGAAAACACCAAAAATAACTCACCTTGTACAGAGTCATGTGAGTCTGTTTCACAAAAACCCCCTGCACCAGCATCAATGGGACTGTTTCAGAACTATGATGCGAGTGCAATTTTTTTTTCCCTTCTATTTATTTTTTAAACTCTGATTTTCGCAAAGTCATTGGCGTTGTGAATGGAAACACACCTCTGGAAGCTTATCTTGATGAACCATCTTTGGAAATTACTAATGTCTGAGAGCTTGGACATCCTCGCTTGGTGGAAAGTTAATGCGCATCGGTATGGTGATTTGGCTGCAATGGCATGTGATCTGCTAAGTATTTCAATCACTACAGTGGCTTCAGAGTCATCCTTCAGTATTCGATCGCGAGTTCTTAACAAATATATGAGCCGTCTACTTCCAAAAAATATTCAAGCTCTTATATGCACTAGGAATTGAATCAAGGGATATGAATCTTATGCACATGGTAAATAACTCACATTATAATTTATTGTAGAGTACTTATCCTTAATTTTAAGAAAATTAAGTTTTTATATTATCAGATGAAGAAATCGGTGGTGATGATGAGGAAGAGAAATTACCTTCATTTTAATCCATTATAATCCATTATCGACGCAGAAGATGAAGGTGAAAATGATCAAGTTTGAAATGTTGTCTTGATTTGGTAATTTGCTTTATCACTGTTTGAGATTTCTTTTTTATTTTTTTTGTTTTTGTTTGAGTACTATGATTTGGTGTTTTTCTAAAATTCAATTTGGTTCAAACTTAAACATCTCATCTTCTACATGCACTTTAAGTTTGGTTATGATTATATATATATATATATATATATATCTTATACATGAACTTGTAAATTGTGAATTTGTAATACATAAAATAGACTTTAAGAACGGATATGAAATGTAAATGATGTCAAGAACTCTATATAACAAATTTTGTGAGCTTGAATAGTAAATGCTTAATGTATCTTCAATATGTGCACGCAGGTATGTAGTGAAGCAACCTTAAGCGTCGTGGACTAGTCTGAAGCGTCTTGGACCAGTCTGAAGCGTCTATCCCACAGGACGGCCCGTAAAGGACTATGCATTTAGCGGGGCAGGATCGAGCAGGATCGGGCCGACCTTTTGGAGACCACAGCCCGCGCAGGACAGTCCCGCCAGAAGACGAGCCTGCTGCTGTACGGGACGGGATAGCTTGTTTGACATTGACATCAAACATAGCCACTGAAACGTTTTCCAGCCCATGAAAACTGATTCCTAGAAAATAAGAATTCAAGCATACCACAAGCTGATATCATTTGACTAAACAAAAGAAATGATGTGTCACCTTCTTTCTTATGGTGTCTCGTTATTTCATTAAAATCATCTAGCATGAACCATCTTTTGTATTGGCAAAACGCATAAGGTGTTCCCACACTTGATCTCTTTTTTTTTTTTTTCTAAAAGAAGATCTTCACAAATAAATGTCATATAGACAGTTAATATATTAATGACTGCTTTTACATCAATCGTTCGATTATTCGAAAATATCAACTTGATATTCATCCATAAACAACAAAGATAAACCACCACGTTTGCCAAGTGGCTCAACGGTAATTTTTTTAATCAAAACCTAAGTTAGGCTGAATGTTTTGGAACAACAACTTCCTATTCTTCATCTCATAAAGAAACAAGAGTCATGTGTGATGCATTTGACACATCTCCATGAGGCGTCAAACTATGAGGTCATTCCATATCCCTCGGCGGTTGTGGGAACCGAAATTCACACCGTTTTCCGTAAAATAAGGAATCTTAGGAAAACCCTAATTTTTCAGAGGTCCCGAATCTCTGCAAGAGCCAACGACAAGTAACCAAATAAATGCGGAAAATATGAAAAACATGATAAAACGATTTTATAAAGAATGTAGATCTTATATCGAATCCGCATAAGAGTGTTGCGATTATTACAAGAGATTACAAAGCTTTGGCCACAAGAGTTGTCAGCGAGTTATCTAGATCTAGCAACAGAAAACCTTAAACCGTCGCAGCTCGATGATATAACACTAAAAAGATACGAAAAAAGGTTTTGATTGATTTCAGACTGAATCTTATGAAAGGCTGCCTACGTACCCCTTTCGAGGATCAAGCTGAACGTAGTTAAATTGGTAGAGCTGGACAAAAGATCGAACTGCATGGGCGAGTTTGTCTAGTAATTGAGTGCTAGTCATAGAAACCGAACTTGTCGAGAATAAAGCCTAAGTTTCTAAGTGCAGAGAGTTCTAACACTACATGAAATGTGGGTATTAATAGCACCGTAGCATAGCGGTTTTGCTCTTTCTACTATTGTATACCATCACTGACCTTTATAATAGCATTTATACACTCTAAAAGCTATGTTTGTAAGTGCGGTAAAATAAAATAATTCACCTGCGTCTATTTGGTAAGTGGAGGCGCCTTACCATTGCAAAGAAAAAAAATGCTATTGTATATGAAAAAAATATGTCAAAAACGCTTAAGTTAAAATTGAAAACACTCACTTTCTTCACATTCCCCTACAATTGATCGAAACCCTTTGTTCTTCACACTTCTGAAGAAATTCCCGAAACCTTTCTAGTCACTCTCTCGATTCAAAGCTTCAATTGGTATGATTTTGAGTTTAGATTAGAAAGTTTCCTCTATGATTTTGAATGGTATCTCTTCGATTCGAGTATAGGTTTGTGTGAACATGCATGTCGATTTGTATATGTTCTATTCGAATCTGGAACATGTTCTATTCGAATCTCTTTTGATTTTAGGTTTCGATTTTGATTGTGGGTTTCGACTTTGATTGTGGGTTTGTGATTTTGCCGATTTTGATTTTGGGTTTATATTCTTACTTTCTGTTAACACATGCATGTCTAAGTTTGTGATGTTCGGTCTAGATTTTGATTTTGATTTTGTGTTTTGGTCGAATCTGTTTATCATTTTCAGAAATGGCAAAGACAAGAGGAGGAGGACGAGTTGGTTCTTGTCGGAGTAGACGTAATCAAGGTTTGGAGGTGTAGATCCAACTCCGCAAGTTGTTTCAACAACACCACTAAAAGCGAAGAAGATAACAGCAAAGAAAAAGGCTTCCCCAAAGAATAATTTAGTTCTAACGCCAATGAGGAGAAGTAGTAGAATCAATAAAGTGGCTGCTGAAGATGATGAAGATGATGAGGTAGAAGATATAACACCAGAATATGGTGATGTTGTGGAAGAAGATAAGGCTGATTAGGCTGAGAAGGCAATGTCTAAAGATGATAAAGACGATGATGTGATAGAAGGAGAGGGTGAAAAAGATGGATTACTAAATGGGAAAGAGAATGAAGAAGAACATGCCAATATGGAAGACGATGGAGTTCTGAATATGGAAGAAGATGGAGTTACCAATGAGAAAGGGAACGAAGATGAAGCTCTCGATATAGAAGAAGATGAAGTTGGCAACGAGAAAGGGAACAGAGAAGAAGCTCGCAATATGGAAGAAGATGGAGTTAGCAATGAGAAAGTTGATGAGATTCCTAGTACT
>JABAYD010001831.1:0-30399 GCA_014822095.1 Diplotaxis tenuifolia
TGAATTCTCCATTTATGCTCCAAAATGCTCCAAAGAGTTCACTTTCTCCCAAATCACTCTTGAACCTATAAATATGCTAATATGCTATATAGTTTAATAAATAGTTATAAAAATACTTATATACCATGGCTAAAAGAGGGTCAAATCCATGGTATATCAGATATCCAATTCAGGTCCTTCTTCTAAAGTAACTGTGTCAACACGAAGAGAAGAAAAACTTAGTAGTAAACAGAAAGGTAAAAATCTAGACAATATTCTAAACTAAATGTAATGGTAATAAGAAAGAGTCCCCGGCAACGGCGATAAATTTGATATGCTCAAATACCCTAGAGCAACTTACTCTCTCAGAATAAGAGGTTTAGTTGTAGTACTTAGGCATCGAATCCACAGAGACTCTACGATTACACAATAGATTATGAAGTTTTCAAAGTAAGGCTAGACATGAATGATGTAAACATCAAATAAATGTAAGGTTGGGTGAACAAGGTAGTTGTTCAGATCATTGATTTGAGGTTGTAAGAAATTTAGGGAAATAGCTTGATTCATGTGAAATCTCAGGTTTTGACAGGTATGCAAACTAAATGAAGTGTTAAGGGTTTATGATAAACTTGTTCTCGAACTAAAATTTGGAATAGAATCTACCAACTCTCGTATGTATAGATTATCTAATGCTTAGACCTAGGAATTCAACTCTCGTATGCAAGTCCTACGAGAGCGTCGATCGATGGATCCAATGGACTATCGATCGATGTCTCGTAATGATCGTCGATCGATGTATCCACGGAAGAATTGATCGATAATACTTCTAGAAAGCTTTAGCAAATATGTTTTATATGTTCTCTAACCACCTAGACCAACTCTCGTTTGTGCCTAGCTAATCAGATCATACTAGTTTTATTCAGGTATCATGCCAAGCTCTCAATTGTACCAAATCAATCCTAAGATATACGTTTAGGGCTGCCAATCATAAACTTAGCAGTAATAACAACTAGATGAAGAACTAATTAAATAACCCTAACAACAATACAGATTTAGAAAACCATAAGTTAACCTTTGAAAGACATAAATCTAACAAGAGAACTACTCAGACATATTCATAAGAAACATTATAATGGTTTGAATAATACTACAATAGATAAAACTAGAGCAAAGTAAAGAAACAAAGGAAATTCAAGATATTCCCTCTCTCAAGATGTATAGATCTCTCTCTCCAATCCTCAGATATCTCTCTAGAATAGTATAAAGTGTAAAGAAAAGTCTACTCGTCAACAATGGCTTAGAAAACTATATAAATTAGGTCTAAACTCGTCCATGGGTATTCTTATAACTTGTGATGGATTCTGGGCTAAGATCGGTCTTGAAACAATTCAGGCCTGTCTTATGGGGTCACCGTCGATCGACACTAAGGCTACGTTGTCGATCGACACTAATTCATCTTCTCGACAACTTCGTCTCGCAAGGCAGACAGACCACTCGTCAGTAAAACGGGAATAACTCTTGCTACATGATGCTGATTGGACTCAAATGGGTGGAATTAAAAAGCTAACTCAAAGATATATCGTGTGTAAGAAGATCAGATCAATATAAAGGTGGGAAGGTCTCCATCTTGGAGACCTTCCCATCAAAAGGCTCTAAAAGACTCCAAAGTCACCATATTTCTCCACAACGTCCCTGAACATGTAACTAATATACAAAGACTCCAAAACATAATAATTCTATCTTAAAACAATTATATACCATGGCCGAAAGTGGGTAAAATCCATGATATATCAATGTTAAAAATAAATAAATAAATAAATACATTATTCTAAACCTAATTATTTTGTACTGATTTTACTTTCGTTTTGATTAAATTTTATATTTGATTAATCAAAGAATGAGTGGACATTTACAAATGATAATATGGATCATAGGAAAACTAAGCGCGCTAAAAACAAATTCCAGAAATTCTGTATTATCTCGAAAACAGTTCAAACCATCAACGAAGAAGACCTTCCAGTTTTTGGGTGAATCTGTACTCCAAAGAGCAAATCATGTTCCTGATAGCTTTATCAATATGTCAGATCATAGTTTTCATTGTCAACCAAACTCCATGATGTCGTCACAAATTTCTTTCCTACCAAGTGGTATACACAATAGTGTGAATAGCCATCTTCAACAGAATTACGTCTAAATTATTTCGACGCTGTCGCCTCAGAAAATCCACCATAGTATGGTGGACGAGTCCGGAGAGGCTGGGAACCTAGCAAATTGGCTGCTATTCCAAATAGTAAAAGTGATCGGACAAGCCAAAAACAAATGATCCCTTCTCTCTTCTCACTCCCACAGATTATACATCCTTGTTTGATCTCCCATTTCCTCATAAGGACACCTGTAGATAATCTATCTTTACATGACGGCAAGACAATGAAAGCTTGTCTTGGAACACCTTGAGAGAACCATACAAGATTACACCATGATACCTCCTCCTCCTTATCTCGAATCTGATCCTATGTTCTTAATGTAGAGAAGTGAACCTTATATTTTTCGCCGTTATGTCTCAAAAGACTGATATCTGTCGTGTGCCTGGATTAGGCTTCCATGCGTTCTCAATATAATCGTAAACAGACCCAAATACTCTCCTACCACAGTCTACTCAAGCCCCAAACCCCTTAAGTGCAAACCCATAGCCTGCAGAACATAAACGATGAAGCCCATTTCACAATATCAAATGCATTAGAATTATTAAACTTAAGTGTAGATTGACAAGTAGTTGAACTTAGATGATAACCCTTGACGACCTCATTTACCTGGCACATATTTTCCATCCGTGATGGCGAGTCGGCCGTGATTTGATGAAGCTGGTTCGGTTGTTTTGATGCATGGGGACCTTTTTTCGAGAGATTGAATAATCTTCTCCGAGGAACTTGTTGTATAATATTTTTTAAGAGCTTTAGTTTTATTATGTTTCATTTCATTTTGAGAGAAGAAAGGTGTAACTCCCCGACCGCCCACGGCTAATGGGCCACCCACATACCGCTCTCTCGACCCGTGGGCCCCATCCCGTTCCAATGGCCGGTCAAAAAATTTCAAGGTTATAGAGTCATGTTTTCTGACCCTACAATCACCACATGACCTTTCCCCGGGCTTTGGCCTCACTTACACGGTATCACAAATCACTTTTTGATAGGTCACCATCCTTTGACTAGTCCAGCTCAGCACACTTAACTTTGGAGTTCACTCTAGATGCGCTCCCGAAAAGGTAAGTGCACTTTGATGACATAGGTAGCTCGGGATGTTACAATTCACCCCCTCTCAAAGAACGCAATGTCCTCGTTGCGCCCCACGATAGGTCTCAACACGCCTCTCATGTTAGAACTGAGATGGCTAACCAGATTTGATACCACTTGTAACGCCCCGACCGCCCACGGATAATGGGCCACCCACGTCCGCTCTCTTGGACCGTGGGCCCATCCCATTCTAATGGCCGGTCCGTTAATTTTTCAAGGTTTTAGAGTCATGTTTACTGGCCCTGCAATCACCACATGACCTTTCCCCGTGCTTTGGCCTCACGTACACGGTATTGCAAATCATTTCCGGATAGGTCACCCATCCTTTGACTATTCCAGCTCAAGCACGCTTAACTTTGGAGTTCTCTCTGGATGTGCTCCCGAAAAGGTAAGTGCACTTTGATGACATAGGTTAGTCAAATCAATTCTCTCAAGCATTTCCATATATCACAACTCGGGATGTTACAAAAGATTTCTCGGAAACTTTTCGACATTGATTTTTTTGTCACCAATTTTGACCCCAACAATTAACCCCCTAGCTAGAAAGTTTTGAGTTTGATTCTTACGGGTTGTTAGATAGATTAGGCAAGTAAGGTGGAATTAGTGACAGAAAGTCCAAAGGTGAATAGTAGATTTTTATTTCCTATAAATATGTGGAGTTTTCCAAATTGTAATTTGCTCACTTCCACAAGAATTTCTCTTAAGGTAGAAAAATCTCTTTCTCCCCTTTTGTTCCTTTGTGGTTTTTTGATCATGTCTTCAAATCAAAGGGCTTCAGACAGTGTTCGCCTTCTAGTTTTGACTCTGAGAGTCTTGTATCCAGGATGGTGGAACTGTCCCAAAGATAGAGTTCATGGCACACTCAGTTGATCCCAAAGAAGCAAAAGCATACGGGCTTGTTACGTACGATTTGAAGGCTCTTCCACACAAATCGTGGTGTCTTGTCAGGCCTCGTTCTACAAAAGTTGACGGAAATCCTAGCAAAAGTGGCAATCCATTTCGCAACGCTGTCTAAGATATCTTTCATCTCTCAACTCCGTGGATTTTCGAATTCCAAAAGCTAGAGAACGTGCTGATAATCCTCCCGATGGTTACTTTACATCCTATGAAGCACACTTGTTGCGCTGTTCTAAGTTTCAGAATGTAGAGAATCTTGCTATTATGTTGCACACTTCTTTTTCGGCTTCTCATCTGATGTTGTGTTTCTCCTGATATTTTTGCGACAGATTTTTCAGTCTTCTTCGATGAGGATATAGTATGTGATTTTATGGAGGGTGTCTTGGATCGTATGCATCTTCTCGAGAGGTATCCACATTCTGAACTTTGCTTTGTACCAAAGCGTCTTCCTGACACGTCGATAGCAACCTTGTCGCTGATACTGTTAATCTTGACATCACGATTTTGAATCGGATCATGTCGTCGTGGAGTGACTTGTCTTGTTTTGGGGACAAGCTCCAGAGATCAATGTCGGAGGTTTCCCTATTCATGGACATGGAATACTGCTTAAGGAATTTTGAAGCAAGTTAATGGAAACTTCCGATGGAGTTCCGTTTTAAGGGAAAGAACCACTCGAGTGCTGCTCCTTGGAGATTTTCGATGAAGAGGCGGCTACTGTCGGCTTCTCTTTTGTTGTCCATATGTTTGGCCTTACCCATCGTGATCTGAAAGGTTTGCAGATGTGATTTCGGATCACTGGTGACGTGGTGAAATTGAGATTTCACCGCTTTACCTTTGATCCATTTTTTTCGATATAAGCACGATAAAAGCACGAAAATTTCCCATCTCGTCGAGACCACTATCAGCACTTTCTGTAATTTTCGGCGTTTTCTGCGAGTGGCTCAAGCATGTTCTTCAGTTGGCATCTCTTGTTCCACTTAAAAGATGTTTCCTTCTTCTTCAGTCTTTGGTCTTTCGAACAGAGAGCTTTCCTTAGTTGTGCGGCTCCTCATCCATCTCAGATGCACGTCGGCATCCTTATCCGATGGATCGGACTGATCGCTTAGGTCCAAGTTGACCCGTTTGACTTCGTCAGTTCTCGTTTCTTGATAGAAAGGTTGGGAATTGTCCGCTTTCAGATGTTTTTATTTTAGGATTTGCTTCGTCTGGATTTTGATCAGACAAAGCGTTTCCCGTGTTAACAGGCCATTCTTGCGGAGTTGTAAAGTCTAGTATTCTTCCGCGGATTCAGGTAGTTCTGTAGAAAGCGATACGAAAAGAATTACAATTCAAAGCATAAAATACAAAAAAAAAACATCAACAATCACAAAGATGAGAAATAGTGAATCCATATCCAAAAAGATAGGTGTGGTTGATTCGAAAATTCATGAACAAGCTGTTTATCATCATCAGCACTTATTC
Organism: Diplotaxis tenuifolia; assembly: GCA_014822095.1. Taxonomy (NCBI): domain Eukaryota; kingdom Viridiplantae; phylum Streptophyta; class Magnoliopsida; order Brassicales; family Brassicaceae; genus Diplotaxis; species Diplotaxis tenuifolia. The sequence continues at coordinate 5,628 of JABAYD010001831.1, forward strand.
GAAGAACCAAACCGACCATGCACAAAGAATCTGTACCCAAATTGAAACTAGGAAACATTCAATCAGTTTAAAATTTGGGTATACAAAGAACCATAACCGAATTTGAATCATATCAAAATCTTCCGGGTATCTGAATATATCCAAATCAAATAGATCTGAATAGAATTCGAACGGATACCCAAACGTCTACCCCTAAACTTAGCACCAAACTAAATAATTACGATATTGTATGAAAATCAACCGAGGTCTAGTTTTACAACTATTACATTTATATTCAGAAATATATACATTTATCTTTATAATTTTCTTAATTTTTGATACATAAGTATATAAAAGAGTTGTAAGTGATGTAATAGTTATTAAATGTTGTTAGGTTTTTTTTATACACTGGTGAGGTTTTTACATGGTGGACAAAACGAGGAGCTGATCCAATAGGTGAAAAGCTAGATCGAGCTTTGGTTAATGGGGACTGGCTTCGGGTTTACCCACAATTATACACCTGTTTTGATCCTGGTGGAGTTTCTGATAACGATGGGTGCTTTGTTCATCTTCACCAAAGGCATGCAGGCAATCGAAAACCAATCAATTTTTTCAATTATTTAACAGGCCATGAGAACTTTCTACCCATTTTTAAGAGAAAATGAAGTGACATAGGACCTTTAAAACGTTCTCGGTCTGCTTTGCATCTCTTCCATTAGAAATAAAAAAAAAGTTTAAAGACTGAGATTCAAGCTCTAATCATAACCGTACCAAGCGGGTGTTCGATGAGCTATGCCTACACCAAGTTGAAGTTCTTACAAATCCTTGTACCATTGCATTTCAAGCTGAAGGGGAAGCTTCAACTAAATGGCATCGTCTGGCTGGTATTGAGGAGAAATTTCTGCTTCAAAAATCTCGGATTCAATGGCTTTGTTTCGGGGATCAAAACTCAATTTTCTACCACCATGTAGTGTAGGAATGTGCAACCATAAACAAGATTCATGTTATGTACACTGAGTTAGGTGACATATCGTACCCGAATGATATAAAGCGCGAGGTAGAAAACCATTTCCGAAATTTTCTTCAGACAAATGCAAACCGAAGTGAACCAGAGTCATTTGAAACTTATATGGTATACTTGACCTCAGAACTACCAAAACTGGTGTCTCTTTCAGTTGTTGTTTCGAAAAACTCATCGAACAATCATTTGTCCAATCAAACTTGATGTCCTTGCCCATTAGTCGCGTCATCTTTTTTTGTGATACTGGTCAACCCCTTAAAAAACTTCTTGTAGTATCTTAACGGACCCAGAAAACTGCGGATCTCGGTAGCACGCTTAGATGTCAGCCACTCGGAAGTTGCAGTAATCTTTTCTGGATCTACAACAACTCCTGCTTATGAAACTACGCGACCCAGAAATCCAATTTTCCTCTGCCAAAAGCTACACTTACTCATCTAAGTAAACAATTGATGCTCCCTAAGATTACCAACCAAAATCCGTAAAGGCTCGGCATGCTCTTCTCTACTACGAGAACAAACCCGGAAATCATCGATGAAGACAATCACACACTTATTAAAATTCTCGTGAAACACATCATGCATAAACTTCATGAATGTTGCAGGTGCATTCGTCAACCCAAATGGAATTACTACAAACTCATAATGTTCATATCGTGTATGGAAGGTCGTCAATCTAGTGGTATCTTGATTCCAAGTCAATCTTAGAAAACCATGACTCTTCCTGAAACTAGTCCAACAACTCATCAATAAGGGTATTTATACTTCATGGTCACCTTGTTTTGACCTATGTAGTCGATACAAAGAAAAATCCCATCCTTACAAACAATACCGGTGCACCCCATGGTGAAGCACTCAACCAGATAAATCATTTATCTGATAGCTCCTCCAACTATCTTTTCAGCTCAGCCATCTCTGCTGGTACTAAACGGTATGGGGCTTGTGAAACCGGGGATGCCCCTAGTTCCTACTTAATCATAAGAACATCGCCTCTGGCTGGTGGTGGCACTTTTAATACCTCAAAAACATTTTTGTACTCGCCACATAAAAATTGCGACACCCGCATTTTCGAAATAAAACAAACTAATATAATACTATGAAATATCCATTTATTTATACTTAAACCTCAACATCAACGTCATAAATCCAGTACGTAAAATAAACATCTGAAATAGAGATAACAACATAAAAACCGAAAGTATGAAATATGAAAGATGCTTAAAACTAAAAAGTCAAAAGGCCCAAAAGCCTAATAGCACTAGTCCATTAAAATAACTTATGTTTATCGGTCTCAGAGGAAAGAACGAGGGATGAATAATAAGGTAGTCACTCAGTGAAGCATGGGATGTTAAACTGCAAACCATTGACTCAGCACATAGCACTACGACTATGTAAGCCTAACTCTAGCACTTAACAAACATGGTGCATAGTACACGTCATAGAACAACCATATGTCTAGAGCACCATACAATAACAACAATGCGATGATAGCACATATCTACTCTATGCACCCCACATTCTTCTCATACGGATATATATATGTATAACTCTAAAGGCATCACTATTACGGTAGTCCACTTCGTATCAATGCAATATGTACGGTGTTGCTAGTACAAACGTTTATGTACCTCCACAAGTCTCCACAACAAGGCAGCGCTAGCACATACGTATATGTGCCCTCGCAATCTACACAATCGAGGTGTCGTTAGTACATACGTCTTTGTACCAATGTAGTCTCCACACATGGACTTGTATATATACATATATATAACAGATCTTAGCATCAATCATGTCACACAACAGATGAATCCTTTATTATCATATTTTCAGTTTTAAAATCAATAATAATAAACACCAAGTCTTAGTTCACATAAACAGAACATGTTTCGAAACTAGACTTTTCATAGTAGTAGTACTAAATTAGTTCAGGATTTAAACAGAGTACCCCTCACCTTAGAAATGTGGAAAAGTGGTATCTATGAACTTCTGATGCTCAAATAGACTCCAAATCTGAAATCAGGACGAAAATACGAGTGATAACACCTTTTGAATGGTTAAAAACGAATAAACAGTGGTCTGGTCAAAGTTCATAGCAGAGTCAACATTCCTAGTCAAAGGTTAACTCAGTCAACCCTTGAAAAAATTAAAATTGATTTAATCCAGTCGGTTTACCCTAACCAAGTCAAACCAACCAGTTGACCGAGTCACCGGGTTGTCTCGCTGAGTCGACTTGGCCGAGTTATCGAGTTGTCGGTGAGTCAACGCCTGCGAGAAATTGGTGGTGGCTTACCGTAAATTGATATATGCGGCGAACGGCGGCGGCGTGTGGGCGTCACGCGCGGCGGAGGTGATTTTCGGTATAGTACATCGACTTCATGCGTGTGGGCGGAAAAACCTGCGGAAGTGTGTGTAGGCTCGTCCGGATTCCTATTGCAACGTGGTCGGCAGATACAGCTTCATCTCGACGAGAGGAACACGATGGTGGCATTACATTCACGAGATTTTTCACTCTTAAGAAGTTATCAACAATTTACTAAACAACACAAAACTAAGCTTAAAGACATGGCGGTTTCCGACGAATATTATTTTTGTACCCGAAACTTAATGGTGGCATTACACTCACAAGATTTTTCACTGTTAAGAAGTTATCAACAATTTATTGATCAATAGAGATAAAGAAGACGAAAAGATCAAGATAGAGGTCTAGTATGCGCAAGCTTGCCTTACAAGGTATTACGTACAGCTTTGCCTTTCAAGGAACCAAACCGGAGCTAGAGTGACTTGAAAGGTAAGGAAAGGCTATAGGCACAATCAGCTTCGTCCTTTGAAGCAGATTTGAAGTTCAAATTAGAGCTTATGGCCGTTGGAGAGAGCCGTTGGAATAGATCTGATGTAAGTGGACACGTGAGATTAAAATAAACATAAAGGACCAAGTTGCATTAGTTTAATATATCTCTCTCTTTCCTTGTACTCTCTTGGATCTATATATATATGTTGTAACCAAAGGCATATGCCAAACTAAGGAAATAATATACTTCTTACACTCTATTCTCTCTCTTTCGCAAACAACAATCTCACTCTCTTTCTCTCATTTCCGGATCTAAACCACACTCTCTCTCTCTCTTGTTCTTCACACTTGTTCTTTACTAAACTTACACAATTTACATATTGGATCAAAATATTTTGTACCCGAAAGAACCGGAACCCAAAAGAACTAACCCGATAGGAACCGAGTTATACCCGACTTAAAAACATGAATATCCAAAAGTATGAGTTTTTGTGTTATATTTTCTATATTTTATTTTATTATTTAGTTGAAATATCTTTTGTTATCAATGTTTGTTATTGTTTTGTAGCATTTTCAAGTAAGATAAGCTTTAGATGTAAAATTTAGAGTAAAATTTTTTATTTTAATTATTAATAGTTTATTTTGTAAGATTTAGATATATATGACGTATTTCGACTACATTTAATGGGATTCAGGTATTTCGTGTCATTTTTAGATCCTAAATATCCGAATTCGACCCGAACCCGATATGAGACCCAAAAATTATAGGTATTTTATGGATATTTTAATTAGAGATCTGAACCTGATCAGAGAAGAACCAAACCGGACTCGAACCAAAATTTTACAAATATCTATTAAATCTAAATTTCTAGGACCTAAAGGATCCGGATTCAAAAGGAACCGGCCTGAATCCGACACAAACACCCGAATAGCAATGGTGAGCATGAAAAAAGATGAAAATGAAATTGATTTGGATTTAACTAGGGAGTAACTAAATTTATATACTATTAACATTTTACATAAGTGTTAACTGACAAAAGTGTCATATTAGAAAGTGATCTGTAGTGTAGTTACGAATTTAAAAACTGTCCTAAAATGTAATATTTTCTTATAATTATTGGAGAAAAATACATATATGATTATAGAACTAACAATTTTAACTTCTTTACAAAGATTTACGTTTTGATTGTACCACTTTAAACAGTGTGTGACAACCCGTCCTACTCACTTAGGACCTTAGGTTCACAGCGCTGCAGTGCACCGATCCCAACCCCTTCACTATGAATTCTCAATAATTCCATAATTAGGTTGTTAGTTAGACTCGAACCCAGGTTCTCATTCTTTAACAACACTCCCACAGGCCAAGTTGTCATCAATTTATGTGACATTCAATTGGTGACAGCTTATCTTGTGGAGAGTTTTTTTTTGTGACAATTCTTCCTGCTCACTTAGGACCCTAGGTTCACAGCGCTGCAGCGCACCGACCCCAACCCCTCCATTATGAATTCTCAATAATTCCATAATTAGGTTGTTGGTGAGACTCGAACCCAGGTCCTCACCCTTTAACAGCATTCCCACAGGACAAGCTGTCACCAATTGACCTGCAGATCAATTGGTGACAGTTTGTGTTGTGGAAGTGCCCTTAAAAAATAAAGACATGGGTTTGAATCTCACCAACAACCTAATTATGGAATTACCTAATTATGGAATTATTGAGAATTCATAATGGAAGAGTTGTGATCAGTGTGCTGTCAACCTAGGTTCCTAAGTGAACATGACGGATTGTCATACAGTGCTATTCGATTCAGGACTTACAGTAGTACTCTCCAAACCACGTAGCATAACGTCAACATTTTAAGACAAAAGATGAGGGTTATAGCTTTGTGATAGACAAGAAGATTATATGTTCTTCATCGAGACGAAAGCAAATTCAACGAATCTGCTCATCTACAAAAGTTGTTCTATGAAATATCAAGTACTTGTCACATTTTAAGACGAATAAAAAGAGAGTAGGCCTTATTCCGCAAGTAAAATATCAGTCTTAGACTCTTCTTGAATAGCTTTGTGATAACGAAGAAGATTATATGTTCTTTATTGAGATGAAGGCAGAATGCCCCACTGATGCAGAAACCCTTTTCCGGTGGTTACTTCTAGTACCAAGAGTGCGAGCACTGCCAACATTGCTGCTCTTCCGTTCCATGTTTCAGCACTTCTGGTCCATCCCCATTCCCACATCGTCACTGGAGCTGGCAATTCCCTCCTCTGTGAGTCATAGGTCGCCAATAGTTCTTCAACACTCCCGAGCGGAACCAACGACTGCATAAGAAACCAACAATAAACCACACCATACCACTTTAATGGGTCGGCCATATATATTAAAGCATAAAAAAATTCCGTCAGCGTACCCCCAAGTCTATGTAGATCAACCTTTGTTGCAGGTTGAAATATTTACATTATTCATCGACGTATACATTTAAAACATTAAGTTCGTATTTCCAAAACACCACATTTTTATTTAGATAAAACTTTATTTGATAATGGTAAATGAAAACACAAAGCGCACGCAAAAGTTTTCCATGGATTTGCAAAATCTTTGTTGTTTCATCCCAAAAATATTCATTTGGTAAAATAAAAGCTTCTTTTGTGGAGCTCGAGTACATAAAAAGACGAAGAGTGTTGTTACCTGTCGAGCTTCAAGGTTTGAGACTGCCATAGCTCCAACATATGGAAGACTTTCCACAACAGCATCTGCCAAGTCAGATATAAACATAGGCTCTGTTCCTAGCGCAGGCACTCGGCCCCAATTCTTGATACCAGAATTCAAAGCCAACTCTTTATACTCGACATCTATCTCCTCCAGAGTTTCAATGTGCTCGCTCACAAAGCTGTTAAATTACAAACAAACTGATGTTTCAATTAACCAAAAGAAAAGAAAAATTAGTGGCGGGATTTGCAGAAGAGATACCCCTTTACCTTATGGGTACAGCCAGAAGATTTTCAACACCTTTTTTACCAAGTTCAGTAATGGCTTCCTCGGTATATGGTTTCAGCCATTCCACAGGTCCGACTCTGCTCTGTTGGAATGTTATTCGAAAATATTAAGACAAGAAATGGTGCTAACTTTGACAAACAGCAACAGAATCTATACTTTCAAAACCCAGACAATAATACCCAAGTGTAAATCTAGACCAAAAAACCACTGACAAGCGCTAATGAGAAAGTTTTACAAGATAACTTACCAAAAATATTGCATTATTCCCATATCACATAACTAGTCAACATTGATAAAACAAACAATAGATGAAAAAGACCTGATAAGCGAGCGTGTAGGCGTTGGTTATCTTTCTCTTATCTAATTCTTCCATTATCAGATCGACGCATTCTTCCATCTCTGCCTTGTACGGATCACCAGCTTCTTCAACATATGCAAGAGGCACGCCATGTGCACTGAAAAATATTACAACCTGTAACATATATTTGGTTTGAAGGACGTCTTGGGATAGTTGAATAGATTGGCAGAAACCAGAAAGCTACAAAAGATTTGAAATTCTTTCTTTTGCCAGAGAAAATTTAGCACATAGAATAGAGGGAACAGACACAGATCTAAGAAAATAGATGAACACAAGCAGAATTCAGGAAAAATGTTTGCTACGGATTGTGAAAATAGCAAAACGAAATGGTAAAAAAAAACAATCTAATGACTAGAAGTGGAAAGATTATCGACCTGACTAGGGGAATCAAATTTTCCCAACTCGTTTTGGATTAAGTTTGCCATTGCCTTTATATATCCCTCTCGTTGATACCATGATGGTATAACAGTATGCTGCATGTTCACAAGATACTCGTCCTCTCTATGTATATAGTGAGTAAAGCAAAGAAAAGGTAAACAATCAAGTAAGATATGGTCATGGCATGCTAAACCATGTAAGATGTGTAGGTCTCACCGGAATATTCTCTCCAAGAGTCTTAGGCTTGAACCACTAGTCGATATCGAAAACTGGGGATAGAGTGGTAGGACAACAAGTTTTGTGATTCCATCTCTTTTTATCTGCAAGAAGAGATAGACAGATAATAATGAGTGAGAATCACAAGGCGCAAGCTCAGGTTGTCAACCAACATAACTAAAGTCATTAGTGTTATACGAGATAAGTTAGGTTCAAAGAGATTGTTTAAGGAATAGAAAAATATACCATCGTAAGAGTAGCAAGGGCTTTAAATCAAAGGCTTTGATTAGTTCCTTTTGCGTTTACATATTAAAATATTTGTGTTCATATTCAAAAGAGGAGATAGCATTGTTTACAACATAGTCCAAATAATGTTTGATAAAACGAAAAAATACAAACGCAAAGAAAACAAATTGTGTTTGAAAGGATCAAGCCCTGAATCAAGGTACCTGTTCAATGGCTTCCTCAGTGAATGGATGCCAATAACGCATGCCAACATATACCTTTGCTGGGACGTTTTTTTCCGAAAGGCATTTACTTAATTCTTCAGCCTGATAGAGGTACAGAAAACAATGATATACATGAGGAGCAAGCTAAATATGTAAAAGAACCAAGAGCAAAGATAGAAGAAATAATATATGCGCAGCATCACTATACATTTTGCTTAATCTCGATAACCTTCTACTCTTAAGTTTAGGTCTCTCACACAAAGGTAAGAGTGTCACAAATGTAAAGGGAAATCGAAAACTTTGCAAGGCTAAAAGAAGCCATTTTTGTTGGATAGAAACATCAGTTTACTGCAGTCAATAGAGACTACTTCCAGAAACAGAGAAACAAAAAAAAATATGAGGAAATTATAATATTTCGCCGAAAGAAGAGCTTAGCATATGAGAAGAATCAAGGAGAACCTACCTGTGCATCAGTAATATGGCGAAGAGGGGAACCACCGCCAATCGATGCATATCCTTCCTTGCTTTTGGGTGCCCTTGCTACGGATATGAACTGTGCCAATGGCTTCTGAAGAAACTGGAACAGCGGCGGCAATCTTATAATGTCCTGCCGTATTGAACAAGGGATAAGGTTACTGTGCGTTACTCAAAACAATAACAGATGATAATTCCAGTCGTAGAAGATATACCGGGTCTGCAAAGAGGTTAAACAAGAAGGGTTGCACATCATCTAAAGTCTCGGGCCCTCCGAGGTTCAATAACAGCACTCCAATTTTCTCTTTGTCGCTGATTACCGCTGAGGATGAATTGTTTGAGGTCACCAGCGCTCTCAAAGGCAATGAATGTTTCCCAAGCAGCCGGAGTGGCTGTTTCTCACCCCATCCCCGATGATTATGATGATGATGATGATACCCGTCCGAAGTAGCAAATACCTCAATAGGTAATCTCGTTTGAGGCAACAGTCTGCATCAAAACCATACATCAACTCACTAGATATCCTATGAATTCTAATCAGTTGCAGGGTCAAGCTACATACTTCGATTAGTAAAGGAAGAAGAAGAAGAAGAATTGAATCCTAGAGGAACTTACGGACGAGGACGAAAGGTTGAGTAGGAACACGAAGACGAAGCAGACGCACTCATGGCTGGACAATTCATTGCAATTGAACTTGAACAAAGAAGAAAGGGTTTGAAGTGGAAGCAAACTAATCGAGACTCATGGATAGCTTCGTCTCCTCCACTGTGGGAGAAAGGAAGACGGACAGCGTTATGCGTTATATTTTTCCAGATTTTTTTCCTACACACTTCTGATAAAATGAATGGCTCGAGGACGGAGGACCACACGCGTCGACACAAGGCTGATAAGTTTTTTTCGACCCGATTGTTTAAGGGAATAATGTGAGAAATATCTACTTTCTTTTATCAGCTCATAAACATCTTATTTATCACTTTTTTTTACAACAATATACGAAACTACGAAACTAGACCAGCCAATTCAATTAAGCCAAATCGGAAATGATGAATCGACATTGAAAATAGTCGACGGAGAATTTCTCGCACCATGTGACAAGTTTGTGCGCCATTATATTCTGTGCTTTCGGTGTATGTCTGAATCCTGAAATTGAGGAAGAAAGTCTCACTTCGGCTGAAATCTTCCATGTACGTAGAAAATCTGGTCATTTTCCCGATGACACCGTATTCACCGGTTGTGAACAATCCTTTGCAAAAACTACATTAGAGTATTGCATCGTTTTCATGCATTCCATTCTTATTTATCACTAAAAATAATATTCTACTAGGATAAGCACATGATAAATTTATATAAAAATTATACTCTTGATCAAATTAATATTTTTGGTACCTAAACAATTTCTTAAAAACTTTTTTGTTAATTATATAATTCATTGACTCATGAGCTGATTTTTTAAAATATTTTAGGTTAAGAAATCATTTATCGCATAAGAACCTAACGTTAGGCTAAAAATATCAGGCATACTATTTGGTTACAAGAATACCATGTTAGCTCGGTTTTATATCATGTTTAGCAATTTTAAAAAAATTACTAGATTTTGACCCGTCCTTATAGAGAGCGGGACAACCGTTTTTTTCTTTCAATTTATGCCCTTGTTAAATTATTCACAAGTATGTATAGGCATGAGTATTCGGGTTCAGATAAATGGTCGATAAGAATTATGGTTTAATTCGACATATATAGATTAAATTATTTCCTTAAATTTCGTAAACGTAAATGTTTGTGATTTGTGGATTTTATAAATCTACGTCCGCTAGGATGTAATATGTCGCCAAAATGTTGCGGTCCAAGTTAAACGGTATACCTGAAAATCCTCGGTTTCCCAAGTTTATGTTTGTGATTATTTCGTAAGATCATTGAGTAAAGATCGGTTGGTGTTGTTTACTAAAACTACCGTAACTTGATCATGTTTTGATCTCATTTTTATGATGCCGAATTTGATTAGAAGTGATATTTAATTATTATGTGCTTAGTTTATAATATTGTCAGGTTGATTTACAAATCCTAAAGTACCCAAAACAATTTCCTGAGATGCTCTTTTTTTGACCCACACTTTAAAAGTGCGGGATTTATTTATTTAAAAAAAAAATATTTATAAGATACATAGATTTCATAATTATAATATTATGTGTTTTAATATTTTGTAATACATTTATATGTTTAAATCTTAGTGAATGATATATTTCCTATTTATATGCCTTCAAATTTTGTTTGCTAGATTTTGACCCGTGTTTAAGGGCAGATATACTTTTTATTTATTGTTTCTAGAATTTTTAATATTATATTTTTATTTTTTTGTATTTTGTATTCATATTTGTGTATAATAATCAAAATTATTTTATGAAATAATAGCAATTTAAAAGTTGATCCGACATATATTGGTTCTTTGTAATCATATGCCGGTACGCATGCTTCTTTGTAATCATATATTTCTATTTACATTTAAATATTAAAAATAAAGCATTATAATTGTGCAGATTATAATACGATAACGTTTTAATATATGTCTATTTTAGATTTTGTATTTTTTATTATTTACATTTTTAATAATTATATATATCTATTTTAGATTTTGTATTTTTTTATTATTTACATTTAAATATTAAAAGTAAAGCATTATCATTGTGCAGATTTTCTAAACCAGAGAAAACGTCCCTGATACATACCCGAGACACATTAAAACATAAAACAAACCATACTTACAGAGATTAAGATCGAGATTAGTTTAACGCCACATCACTGGCTCACCCAACTTTTCCCAATTAAGATTAGGAACCTTCACATCAGAGAGTTCAGCATGTTTCTAATATTATTGAAGTTTGGAACTCCAATGCGACACCATGTTTCTAGATTTTGACCCCCACTTTAAAAGCGCATGATTTATTTTTTTTTTAAATTATAAGAGACATAGATTTGATAAATTATAAGATTATGTGTTTTGAAATTTTGTAACGTAATACATTTATATGTTTGAATCTTAGTGCATTCATATCCAATCTGAATTCGTGGCTAAACCGCTAAATAAGATGATCCAAGGGATTCAGCGACAATTTCTCTATTTAAAAATAAGATTAAACCATTTAAAAACCCAAAACCGCTAAATAAGATGATCCGTGGGATTCAACGACAATTTCTCTATTTAAAAATAAGATTAAACCATTTAAAAACCCAAAACCGCTAAATAAGATGATCCGTGGGATTCAACGACAATTTCTCTATTTAAAAATCAGATTAAACCATTTAAAAACCCAAAACCGCTATTAACCCCTTCAGCGACACTGATTGATCCGATAAAACAAAAATAAATGTGATAATATTATAAAAATGATTTATCATCCTACATGCTAATAACGGAAAATTCTATAAAAGTACAAAAACTAAATTTCATTAAGATTTTTAATACCCTAACTTTCTCGCTAGCCAGTTTAATATCCCAACTAATTATTTTGCTCACCTTAATACAGTCTCTTTTAAAACTGTGCACCTTTTAATATATAAACTTTGTTTATTTTAATGAAAATACTCAAACGAAATTTTAAAATCTCCAAAATCAAACGAAAATATTAAAAACTTCCAATTTTATTTTAAGATTTAAGAAAGAAGGTAAATAAACTATGGAGAAAGATTTTAAATTCAAAACTAATTATTTTTAATTTTTAATTTACAGATATAAAATTATTTTATAATCATTATTAATTACTCATATACTTTTAACCAAAGTTCTTATTGGGTCATCTATACTTGTGTTGAGTCCCAATATTTTCATATTCTATGTGAATTCGTGGTCGATCTACTAAACCATGTGACCCGTATATAATTCAGTTTTGATTTAACTAAAATTTCACTATTTCAATTTTTGATTAAACCCACTAAAAACTAAAAATCTGTTATTAACCTGTCACCTCATAGATGTTGATCCAACAGAAACTAAGATAAATAGGACTCGCATATAATCATGTTCAAAATTTTGGTATCAATTCTTTTGAAGTATTATGAGATTATTTTACAAAATTTCTCTAGTTTGAATAAGATATTGGATATATGTTTTGTTGAGTTGAAAACTATATTTTCGAAGATATGAATAATTAGTTTCTAGTGTTATAAGAAAATGATTAAAAGCATGGACATATGAACAGGTTCTAAGTAAATAATATCACAAATATAGGGAATATAAATCAAATGATATGCTTTATTGTATATGCTAGTTTACGTGTTATTAATAAGATCAATAGGTTTGACTATATATTTTTTCGTGATTAAAGTTGTGTATATAGTTATATATACAATTAATTAAAATTGTTAACAATACATATAGTAGTGAAAAAAATATATAATAACGAAAGTAAATCTAGGTAGTTAGAAATCATTTCTAAAAAATAATTAAAACTTATCTAAAGATTTGGTGAAATATATTAATATTTAAAAAACATAGTCTTAAAATATTATAATGGCAATGTGCTGTAAATTCTTGAAAAAATAATGGCAATGTGCACGGGATTATCTCTTTCGAATATTATATATATATATATATATATATATATAGATATATTGAACCCTTTATAAATTAACATTTGGGACTATAAAATTAGATTATTTTATAGAAATATTTAGTGTATATTAATTTATCAAGTATTAATTTATAGAGTTTCTACTCTATACATATATTGTGTTTTTATATGTGTTGTTGTTGAAACTAAGACAATGTTATTAAATTTAAATTATTTTTTACCATTTTTTTGATTTTATGTAATGATGTAGTTATAATTATTTTATTCAAAAATTAATACAATAATCTACCATTTATATTTTCCAAATATTTTATAATTAATAACTCTTTTATAATTAATAACGCTAAATTTAAGTTTTAGAATATTATAAGCAGTGGATATTTATTGAACTATTATAAAATGTATTTTTGTTTGCAGTAATGAAATAAAATAGATATAATTAATTTTCACCTAAGTTCAGTTTATTATTATGTAAACGAAATGGGTGTATGTTAGATCTAACATTCTATTAAACAAAATTGGCTTTTGTTGGATCCAAGAGTACCAAAATTCTTGGCTTAAGTGAAAGATAAAAAGATCCATTTTTAAGTTATATTACTCGTCCCACACTCCAAAATTCGGCCACTTAAGTTAAAATAAACCGTTGACTAATTTTCAAGTTAAAAAGAAAATAGAAAACGAAACGGAAAAAAAAGAGATCTCCAGAAACGGTGTCTCCTCTTGACCGACGAACAAACTATGAGATGAAGATCGAAATCGATTGTGATATTTGAGAAAGAAAACTTCAATTTAAGAAATTGAAAGTTATTGATTAGTAATTAGTTTGTTTTGATTGCTCTTACAAAGAGTTGAATTTTTTTTTGTCATAAACCCACATGAAAAAGGTTTAATTTTCACATATGAAGAGTTTCTTAGATCTGAAATTATTTTAAAGGAACCGGGCGAAGATCAACCTATCATATGTTGGAGACTTTAAAACATCTGAAGAATCGAACAAAGGTAACCATTATCAAAGCTTCTCCAAATTTTTTTATAAACTGAGTTTTGGATTAATTTTTAGAAACTTCATTTAGGATAATATATGGTTATCATCATCCTCTTTGATTTAGAGGGAAATTCTGATAAATATAAGTCTGAAGGACAACTCAATCTTTCGATAATATATTCGGCAATAATACAGTGAATATAAACCATCAAAACAACCTCCGATTAAATTTGGTATAATTGTATTTGTCTTCATCGTCTAATTTATGTATTGATAGTTTACATCAAATTAGTGGTTGTTCTTTGCAGTTAAATCAGTATATACATTATAAGAATCTTTAAATATATAGTAACTTACTGTTATATTATGTTTTTTTTACAGGAAAATCTGCCTATTACATGGTACATCCAAATGGGAGTTAAGAAGCAAAGTGATGGCAGCTACTATTAACACAACTTTCTTCAGTGCATTTAATCAGTAACTTACTATTTACTCATTTATAATGTCTTAGAATTTAGGAATGGATGTGCCTCAAACCTAAACCCATCAAGTTTAGCAAACCTCAAAATCAAAGTAACCATTTCATCTTCTTCGTTGCAAGAAGAGTGGAGAGTTTGTCAGCAAAATTAACCCAGATGCAACATGGTAAACGTGGATCACTATAGCGCGGTCAAAAACAGGTTAGCTGTAAGTCACTTGTGTTTATTCAAGTTTTTTATTTGATAACGCTAGCATACTTACTGGATGTCACGCAGGGTGAACACTAGCTTCTTTTGTTGCTTTCATAGTCTAACAATGAGAAGGTTTCCTTTACTCTCAATGTAAGTCTTTTTGCAATTTGTATGAATTTTATGACCATGTTACAATAGGATCAAAAATTATTACGAACAAAATCGCAATATTAAATAAGACACGATTAATCTATACATATAGAATAATTTCTTTTTTCTTGAAACCCTCTATTTTTTTTTCTTTTTTTATAAAGCCACTAGGATTAGAACACATGTTGGTCGTAATGGATCAGAGAAGAACAATGTTAAAGTTTAAATGTAATAGTTAAATTTTAGTTTACAATACTTAATCAGGTTTGAATGGTTAACCATCAAAAATCATAAGGAAAGATTAAAAAATTGCAAATATTTATATAAATAATTACATGATTCTATTTTAAATTTTAAAAATATTCATATAGATAATTTATAATAGTATTTAAGAAGACAACAGCTAATTACGACTTTACCTTTAATGAATCAAATTTATACTTTTGTTTGATTATGAAATTCGTCATATCTTCGTTTCCTTGAATTTATTAAAAAGACGATGATAATATAACTATTACATTGTGATGAAATAGTTAGTTTGCTAAAATAGTTAATTGTACACCATGAATTGCCATACGATCTAGACCAGAAAATGATTATTACTCTCCGAAGTTAAAGATGAAACAACAATTAAGATTGATTCCTTTTTTTGACATCAAAACAAACGGACTCAGACTCTGCGAACCAAACCGGTAGCTTTGTATCCATGTGAACAACGAAGGACGATTGACTCTTGGCACGTCGTGCTAAACCATCCGCCTGTGAGTTCAATGTTCTTGGTACATAGATGATTGTCGAGCTAGTGAAACTCTCCTGAAGCTTCTTGATATCTTGAATATAATTTGCAAAAGCTGGCCATTTTTCTGGATCCGAAACCATCTTTACCAATTGAGAACAATCAGTTGCAAATGTAACCTGAAATTACCGTAAGTTCCTCATACTCTCCATAGCCCCAATAAGCGCTTCCACCTCAGAGTGAAGGGGTAATAGACTGGCTCGAACATTTCGTGCTCCCATTAGTCCTACAAAGCCTTCTAGTGTACTATACCAACCTTGGCCATCAAATTCAGAATTTTCCTTCCATGAACCATCCACAAAACACCATCGCCCTGGTATAACAGGTAAGGCCATGGTCATCTCTTGCTGAATGTCCTTATGTGCCACTTTCACTTGAGCCTCCTTCCAAATAATTGACTCTGTTTCTGCCAATGCGAGGGTGTCCTTCGGGTCAATATCCAAATTACTAAAAAAATTGCTATTTCACGCTTTCCAGATATACCATAATATACATGCGAACTAGTGATCCTCCAATTTTGGTGTAACACGCCAGAATAGGTGGCCCATATTCGTAAACAGAGAAGCCGTTGGGAACAAAAGCGGGCTGGAAGGGATAGATGAGAGTGCCCAAACTTGTCTCGCTGGGGGGACATTAAAAAAATACATGATTTATCGTTTCTTCTGCAGCTCCACATCTATCACAGCATAAATCCCCATTGATCCCTCTTGCCTTCAAGTTTTTCCTCACATCAAAGCAACCGGATAATAATTGCCATAAAAAGTGTTTCATATTGGGAGGACACCGTACTTTTAGCAAATTGCTTTCAAAGTATTCACCGTGGATCCTTCTATATCAGTAACTCTTACCTCCAAATGAGTCCTACTAAGCGGTATACTTTCTATTATTTTTGCGTCATGGGGATCAACTAGAGCCCGAATCGTCGTCATATTCCAACTTCTCGTATACGCATTGATGAAGGAATCCACTCTAAGGTCCGGAAAAAGGTTATGTTGATTTTTATTTGCTGGTCTCGAGCGAGTGGTTGGGAGCCATGGATCATTCCATACAGAGATGGATGACCCCGATCCCACCCATTTAATAAGTCATTTGCTAACCAGAGATCTAGCTGGAATCATACTTCTCCAACAATATGATGGAGAATATGGTCTGATCGGCTCTAACGGCAATGCGTTTCTGAAATACCGACCTTTGAAAACACGAGAAAACAATGTATTTGATTTCTCAATAAGCCGCTATAATTGTTTACCTAACATGGCCATATTAAAATCCTCGAGATTTTTAAAGTCCAATCCTCTGTCTTCTTTATCTAGACATAATTTGTCCCAAGATTTCCAATGCATTCCCCTTGTGCTTCCCCAGGGCTCCACCAGAAAGGTGCTACCGCGCTCGTTAGCTTCTTTGTAGTTGCCTTAGGTAGCCTGTAACAGGACATCACATGATTTGGTAAGGGTATGACTACTGATTTAATAATCACCTTCTTTGTAGTTCTCTTAGGTAGCCTATAACAGGACATCATATGATTTGGTAAGGCAAATATTCATGGTATGTAATTCATACGATAGTGCGCAAGCAATTAAGCATTGAATTAATTCACATTCTTATATTATTTTCTACGTTCATATATGGTTAATTATTTATCTTTAATTAAATTATTATACAGATCTTGACTTCCATGATGATTGGTATCGAACAATAAAATCAAACTAATATTAAAAGGGTGATATTGTAAAATAAGTGCTTGGTCAGAAATACAGCTGCCAAATGTACAAAGAGCTTACAGATTTGTTAGAATACGAGAAGAGGGCACTGTAAAAAGTCTTGACAAAGGAAGGTTGTGGAGTGGCTTGTCTGTTCACAGGAGCAGCAAAGTGATGCAACAAAGGAGGAGAAGTCGAATGCCCAAGTCTTGGATGTTCAAGTATAAAGTTAAGCACCAGCAGTTTATTTTCTTCTTCCAAGCTTGTGGGAAAGCTTGTTTTTATGGGGGAAGTATCGATAGATATCAATCTATCTTTACACGGCCTTAGCAAGCAAGGAGGATGATGTGGCTAAATGAAGCTGTTGAGAAGACTCTTATTGACTTGGAAGCTTTGCAGTTACAGCTCTCAAGAAGGAAGAAGACGTGTATAAATGGAAAGCTGGATCAAAGAAGATACTCATGCTTATAATGTTGATGTGATTCAAGCGCTATGAGCTTGGAGGTGATGATCGCCATGAGATCATCACTACGATCGCTATGAGATCGTATTCCTATTTGTTATAAGTGTCGTGTTCTTGTAATCTGACGTTGAAGAACAATAAAGGAGGTAGAGATTTCTAAAGTCTATCAGAGATATACATAAAGAAGCTTTGAGAGTTCCATATAGATATTGCCTAATAATTATGTGCGTAAAATATAAGGATTGTGCTTCAATGTTCAATCTGTACCATCTACGTTTTTTTTTGTTCAAAGTATCATCTACGTTTCATGTATGAAATTTCTTGGAAACAAAAAGATTGATATCATTATGATGAGGTCCAATCTAATATACAAACCAGAGAAAATGTGGGGTATTTTAGAATTGCGTACACATGGAAATATAATAAAAAGTAGGAGTAACATGATAAAGAAGGTAATGATAATTGTTTTTTAAATTATTTAACAAAAAAAAAATCTTGATGTATTCTCCCACTACCGCCGAACTCTCAAGTTTCCCAAAGTTATTAAGTGTAATAGGGTTGGATAACCAAAAAAGTTCACCCTTGAGCTATTTATTTTTATCAGAACTCTTCAAGCACACTGTCTTCACCAAGACATAACATGATTGATGAATATAAGCTTAACATCGATAAAGGCGTTGGGTATGATTTTTTTCTCTTATCATGTATTTTCTGTTTTTGTTTCTTGAGACAAGTAGCTATGAGGAATCTTCTTCTCCGAAAAAGAAGCTTCGCTTATTTATGAAGAAATATACAAAAATGATAGTCAAGTCTCTGACATGAGGTCGTGTTTATTTGAAACCATGGCAAGATTTATATGGTTTAAATGTAAACTTTTCAGTTGTAGTTTGCTTAAAACGTTTGTCATTTAGCTTGGCTTTAGTTTTAGTGTCGTTTATAATGTTTTCTTATAAATTGGTTGGAGGACAATATTATTTTTTCTTTTGGTCAATTTTGAGTAAATATATTCTGTATCATAAAATGATACAGCATCAAATGATTCAGTTTGATGTGAAAAATAATAAGTTTAAATCATTGATTTAACTAAGATCACAACAATTTAGCTAAAGAATTTTTGTTTTTGGGTCAAAATAATAGTAAGTATATTAAACCAAGATTGCATACTATATATTTAGTTAAACTGGTATATTTAGTTTTCAAATAAACCAAGTAAAAATTTGGTTATACATTGGTTTTATACTTTTTTTTTGAAACAACATTGGTTTTATACAATCTTTGAGATAGATGATAAATAAAATGGAAACTCAATGATTTTAAAGTGATTCAAAATTAAATGAATAGGAAATCTAACAATTGTTTTACATACCATCTTAAATAATCCAATTAATGTGTTCTAGATCAAAACTACGGTTTAGTTAATTTCTAACTCATATAGAGTACATATATAATTTGGAATTAAAACACAAAAAATTATAATTTCTAACATTTTAAACTTATTAGAACATAATACATTTAGTATAAATAGTATTAAATTTTACAATAAATTCTAATGTATATATGTAAATATATATTCAAATAAAAATTGTGATAGAGAAAAAAAATTAGAATTGTAGAACTAAAACTCGGGCGTAGCCCGGATAATAGGGCTTAATGATTTTATTTTACAACTTCTTACTTTTATATTTATATGAAACCATTATTTATTTATTTATTTATAGAAATACAATAATTTGCAATTTTTAAAAATTAATTTCAGTTTTTAATGCAGAGACACAACCATTCAACATTAATTAAGATTTCTATTATTAATATATATTTAAGCATTATCCTATATAATAAAGTAGACTTTTTTTCTCCATAGGGAGAAAAATGCCATGTGTCACCTTTTTTAATGATGTTTTTATATTTATTATATTTAACAAATTTTAGTTTACATAATGAACCAATAAATGGTAATAAAAATCATCAGTTAAAAAAATATTTATTTCATTATTATTTTTTTAGTTTTCTATTTTAACGAACAATTTACAAATAATTTTAATATATAGATTTATTTATGAACATATAATATATAAGTTAATGTGATTTTTCTACAAAGTACTTATATTTAGTTTATTTTTTATTAATGTTATATATACATTTATATTGTAATGGTGATATATGATTTATTATTTACAAAATATTTCATAAGTTTTTCTAGAATAAATATTTATACATCTCTTATGTAATAAAGTAAATTTTTTCTCTCCATATGGACAAAAGATGACACTTGTCATTCTATCATTTGTTGAAAGTGTTTTAGGTCCAATTATAAAAAAATATTTTATTTAACTTCTTATTAATCTATCAAGATGGATGACAATTTCCATATCTCTAAATATTTAAATCATTTATAATCTAAACTTCATTTCATATAATTTGAAGTCAAATGGAAATATAACCAATAACAATGATTCTACAATAAACGTATCTAACAAATGTTCCAATGGATGATGTCATAGTGTCATCACATGTTTACTATAATTATTTAAGAACCAAAATTGTATTATTTATCAAAATGTCATGCAAACATCTATAATGCATGTAAGCTTACAAAAAAATCAGTATATATTTTTGTTTAAAACTATCAAATATTATAGACTCAGTGTAATAACACTACTGTAGTTATGAACGATTATACTACAAAATTTAGTATAACTAATTTAATATACAATTGTTGACAAAAAATATAAAATTATTCAAAAATGTTTTAATTTTTTTTAAAAAACTAATAAATATAAAGTTATATAAATTTGAACTAATAGGTATAATATTTTATAGTTTTTTTTCAATAAATTGGAGAAAAAGTATTACGCCTTCAATATCACAAACAAAATAATAAAACAATTACGTATACAAATACATAGTCAAAAGTTTGAATAAATTAACAATTACATATACAAAGACAATTGTCAATACGATATTGAAAATATTGTATCATATAAAAGTTTTAACTAATATTGAAAATAGATATTATATTTTTTAGTTTTTAATTATGCTAAGATTTTAAATAAATTTATATGATATTTGATCAAAAACTGTAAAATGTCTAGATGAGATAGTTTGGTTGTTGTTTGATAAACTATTTTTTTGACAAACTGATATATTTAAACTTCATTTTGTAATTTATATTTTTTAAATCAATATATAGGCATCATAAATATATATATATATATATATATATATTCAAAAATTAATATAATAAATTAGACTAACTATAATTTATATAGGAAAACCCGGGCATAGCCCGGGAAAACTACTAACTTATTTATATAATCAACTTTTAAAGTCAAATATACAGATATGAAATGAGTAAAAAGTTACACAATTTTATAATAATAATTTATGTGAAATATTTCGGTTTTGTCACTAATATGTTTTAAGCTTAATATTCAGAAAAATTTAATATAAATAAAAAGACTATTTTAGCTTGCCTAATTTATTCTAATTTTTTATGAAACTAATTAATCATTAATAATTGCATTTCAAAGAGGGTCAAATGATTAAAGGTGAAATACACAATTTCTTAATATACCAAACACACATAAATTTTGAAATATAATGAAATTCAAAAGGTCGTTGACAAAAACAAAAAGAAAAGAAAAAGAAATTCATAAGGTTTTTATGTGTATGGTATTTCCAATACATATTAATATTTTGTTCATACACATATACGATACATGCACAATTTTAAATTTACTATTACGTTGAACCAGCGACAAAATATATAATATTGTGAACTATACTCTTGACAAAGTCATTTCAAATTCAAATGTTTGATTTCTTTACAAACTAGACAAACATATGTTGTTTGAAAAATGTATAGTACATATACATAAGGTACGAAATATATATTTTCAGTATTCATACACAAGAAGTATGATCTTCTCCTCTTACCATATATTTCCATTGAGTATGATCTTTCTGCTTAAAAATCTATCTAGAAATTTTACATAGAAACCTACATAATCAATCTACACAATGGCATTGGGTATGATATTTTCCTTTTACCATATATTTGCTGTTTTTGTTTCTTGAGGCAAAGTCTTACTGATCCTTGACTATTGTTGAATTTATGCCATGTGTGTTTTTCAGTGTTCAGCAGGAAAACAGTGTAAGAGCACTGATCAATTTTATTTTCTGCGAAGAAGCTTCAGTTAAGTGATGAAGACGAATAAATGAAAGAAGATAGTCGACTCTCCAAAATGGGGTCTGTTATTTTTTGGGTCTTCAGGGTGGTAGTTTGCTTAAGAAATCATCTTAAGTTTGGTTTTCGTCTAATTTTTTATTTGTATTAATGGTTTCATATAAGTTGGTTTGAATGAATAGCAGCCATTTTTCGTTAAAATGACTAAACTTATTCTCTATCATAAAATGAATTGTTTAGGTATGAACAACATATTTTTAAGTATCGGTTTAACTAAAACTGTGTTAACACTTTTTCTACTTAACAATCTATCTAAATTTTTTTGTTTTTTTGGCCAAACTAATGAAATTATTAAGGTTCTTTTGGCTATACAAATAAAAAATTAATATTTATATCAAACTAAGATTGTATATTATATAATTTAGTTAGACTGGCAAGTTTAATTTTGAAATAAACCAAGTAGAAAATTTGTTTATACATCAGTTTTATACTTTCTTTTGGAACGGAGTCAAAATAAAATAAAAATAATGATTATACATAACAAGATTTAAATCATAATAAATATAAAATTATTTTACATAGAAACATATATAATCAAGATTATAAAACATATCGATCAAAATTAACGTGTAAGTAATTTCTAACTCATACTATCATCTCATTATATAATAAAATACACAACACACTATGATTTTTAACATATCACATTTATATCACATTTATTAGGAAGAAGACAGTTACTAAACATAGTTTAATTTTTATACTAACTTAGTTTATAATCAATTCAATACAGATATATATAATATTAAAAAATAAAAATAATTACAAAATTTTAAACAAACAATCCGGGCGTAGCCAGGGAAAGCCCCTAGTCCACATAATGTTAACCAGTAATACAAACCTATTTCTTCTCTATTTAAGAGAAAATACCTAAAAAGCCTAAAATCTGAAGACATGACTATGATTTCTGCACACATGAACTAATCAAATAATACATTCTTATATTAGCTTAACCTGCACATATATATTAAAAAGTTCAAAATATTTTAATATTAGATTGAAAATCATCACCCTTCTGTCCAACCCAAAACCCAAGAATTTGTAAGCTATCATAATTATTTAAAATCAAATTAATAATTCATGTAAGCCTATACAATATTAAGAAAACAAAACCAGCAACTCCACTAATTATGGGTTCCAAACTTAAAGACAACAAATGTCACAAACACCTTTTAAAGCTAATAAAGATTTTGAAATATGTTAGCCGAACAATTCTTCCCTAGTTCAAGTTGTTCTCGCAAATCAAATCACCCGTATATACTATAAATCAGCTTCAGAATCATACAAAATCAATCATATCTTATCTAACTCCTCCTCCAGTTCACCTCTTCATACAAAACAGCTCTAAAAGAAATGCATCCTTATTTTTCACATCAATTCCAAATGAAAATCCAATACACAACCAAAACAACTTACAATCTGTTAAATATTAAAGTGAGAAATTGATTGTTTATTATGGAAACAAAGAGAGAGACGAGAGATAGGATGTGAGAGAGATGAAAGTGATTGTTATTAAAATTATGTCTCAATACATACGAAGTCTTCCTTTTATAGGAAGTGATAGTCAGTCTAGGGGCCGATATTTACAAACAAAAATATTACTTTAATACAATGGATAATCATCTAAATATTTTATCTTTATCTTTAACACTCCCCCTTGATTATCCATTCTGTATTACGTAGTGCCTCGTTAAAACCTTAGTCATGGAAAAACCCGTTGGGCTAAAAACCATGAAAAAGGAAAAAAAGTACACCAATGTAATCTCTCCTAATCATAATGGACATAGCTTTTTATTTAAAGATCACGCAAGCGCCGCATTCCGATACCATAGACGTGTTTTCGGAATGTTGTAGCTGGAAGAGACTTGGTAATCAAATCAGCTGGATTGTCGCATGATCGTCATACATACTCGATGTCCACTTCTTTCTTTTTCTCGAGCTCCCGTATATACGAGAAAAATCTTGGAGGGATGTGCTTTGTTGTGTCACTCTTGATATAGCATTCTTTAAGTTGAGAGACACACGCTGAAGTATCTTCAAATATCTTTGTCGGCTCTTTCTTATCATCTATACCACTTGCTCCTTGTATGTGGTGACTCGTTGACCTAAGCCACATGCATTCTCGACATGCTTCGTGAAGGGCTACGACATGCTTCGTGAAGGGCTATAGTCTCTGCGTGATTTGATGAAGTTGCAACCAGAGTTTGTTTTTGGGAACGCCAAGAGATTGCGGTTCCACCAATTGTAAAAACATAGCCGGTTTGCGATCGAGCTTTATGAGGATCTGATAAGTATCCCGCATCTGCAAAACCAACCATACCAAACTCGGGTTTTCTAAAATAAATTAACCCTAAATCAAATGTACCTTGGAGGTAACGGAATATGTGCTTTAAGCACAACTATATCTCGCCAGTAGGTTAGTTGCAAAGGCAATATCAGGTCTGGTACAGTTTTTCAGGTATAACAGCCCACCGATGGCACTCATATACGGTACTTCAAGACCTAATTTTTTTCGCTATCTTCGCAGGGCCTAAAAGGATCTCTC